>JBCEWB010159000.1:0-10497 GCA_039654565.1 Peronia peronii
CACCCCTTCCCCGTCCCCTTGTTTTTTAGTAGTTGATTGTAGTATCCGTTACGAGAAATAGCTATTATACATTGGAACCTCGGGTTACGAACTTAATCCATTCCAGGACTGTTCGTAATCCGAAACATTGAAATGAGAGTAAATACAATTAATCTGTTTCAGTCTCAGAAAAACATGTATGATATTTTTAACATTTTAAGATTCTTAACAAGAGACAAAAACACTGTACGATTGTGCTTCTTCCTACTGCTGTCATTTACACTTTTTTCCTTCTTCGGTGGCATGACCGGGATTAAAATACTTGCAACACTAATACGTCAAGAAAAAACGCAAACTAACATACCACGCTGACGCGCATGCGTATTTCACCAAGCGCAACAGGGCACCCACAATTGTGGGTAGTGGGCGTGTTCCTAACCTGAATCATTGCTCGGTAGTCGAGGTAAAATTTGTTCGTAAAGCTTGTTCGCGAACTTAGTTGTTTGTAAACCGAGCTGTTCGTAATCGAAGATCCACTGTATTATCCTTCTTTCGCCCCTCCCCCTCCGCCCCTTGTTTCCAGTATATCAAATCTTATCGAAAAGACTTCATCTCATAATATTCTCTTTGCCTTAAGCGGAAAGCCACGCTTGACTTCTCTCTTTGACTTACTGAGTTATTGCGTCTGTGCTTTTTTCTTTGTCATGCAAAAAATGACCACACACACACACACAATCCTGCCTTCAAAAATGCAGTCAAGGCCCACACGATACGTGCTGAATGTGTCGCGCAGCGGGAATCTGCTGATTTTGTTCATTCACCTTTTTGCTCAGACCGCAGTTTTGGGTTTCAAGACGCCATATTTATATCAAATGTTGCCTCGGCGACTGAAGTGAGAACATTTTCCCCATTCTTGTTTTATTTATTTGTTCATTTTCATTCCCTTTTTTTTTTTTTTCAAAGGGATGAGGAAGTTTTGTGCGTATGTGCGGGTGTCAAAATTAATTGCGCTTCCTGTTTGTTTCTCAAAACGTAAGACAATAATTGGGCACATATTAGTTGAGAGCGTATTGACGTCAGACGCAGTGGAGAGAGAGAGAAGTTTGCAGGATGGGAAAGCGAGGAAAGAACGATATCGAGTTTATCTTTCTTATTCTGTTTTATTTTAACCTGTACAGCTTCAAGAGACCAAACACTAAGAATATATTGGGTGTGAGAACATCATTTTAAAGCACAGATTTGATAGGAAGACCTTTATTCAGTAAGTGCAAATCATGGACATTTCAACTGTCTGAATACAGTATTGTCATTTTGCTTTAACTGCTCTTCCTAGTTCAGAAGGTTAGGGAGAGGGAAAAAGGAAGGGAAGGAGAGACAAGAAAATGGAGGATTATTATGATGTGCTATACTCTGTGCGAGTTGACTATCGCGTTCAGCTAAATATTATATATATCGTTAGAATATTCTTTTTCTCTGTGATGAAGTTACGGATGATTATTTTATTTTTTATCTTATTACTTATTTATTTATTTATTTATTGCTCCTCTTTCCATTTTTCATGTTATGGCTTGATTTATGCAGCAATCTTGCATTTACTGCAGTCGTTGATCATTCATGAAAGACCCTTTGCCTGAGTATTTCCATCCTATCATGAAACCGTCTGAAAATGCACATGTAACTGAATATTCTGAAATCTGGATTATAATTTCAGTTCAGACAGCGTGAGACAAATGGTGTGGAAAATAAGTTTTTCGAGCAGTTTTATTTGTTCATGATCAAAAGGTCAGACTTTTTGGTGATACACTGTTATTTTCAGGAGACCCTTGAACTGGGAATTTTGCATTTGATTATTGACGCTTTTGTATACTTGATTTGATGTAATCAGTAACGGATGCTACGGCCCGAAATAGTGAAACGGGTGTTATATTTTCAAATTATTACTGGTAAAACGTTAAGAAAAGACGTAAATAATATTAAAGATTGGACTTACCTATGTAGATTTATGTTCAAAGAGAACAAATGTGATTGATTTTGTTTGTTTGCTTCGCTGACTTCAGTCTAGACAAGCAATTTGGAACCCAAGAAATCAGTAGAGGGGAGAGATACAGAACTTTCATTTGTCATGGAAGATGACAGACAATGATACCTAGCTTAGAAAAAGGATTTGGATTTGGTCTATGTCGCTGAAAGCTTTCATCATCTCAAACTCCGGCACCGTCTTAGAAGTCGGGTTTGGCCAAAATTCACAGGATCAGCGCTCTTTGTGGCGTTTGATTATAATATCTATATGAAAGATAGCTATATTATCTGGTTACCTCGCGGGGAGAAAAAAAAAATCGAATTTGAACCATTCTGTTAAATATCTCCTACCAGGGATACAAAAAGAAAAGGTAACTCATTTTTAACACTGGAAGGGCCAAGACATCGGCAGCTTTTAAAAGAATGACAGTATGACCCTAAAGCAGTGGGGAATATCAGCGATCATGCAGTGAGACTATTAGATTCAATATCGGTAATCAGTAAAATTTGTACTTCATAGTTTGTATAAGAAACCCCAAATTTCATTCATCCAATTTTATTGGGCTGTTCCATACTTCCATAATATTGGGCTGTAGATAGCTAAATGTAAATAATGTCCATAGGAGGAACCAGTAGCATTTGATTTATCAGAGAACATCCTACACACATATATGTATCATAACTGGAAATCAATCCCGCTGGTATTCATCATAACATTTGTGGTTGGTCGACTGGAGAAATAAAGCTGACAGCCAGTCCTAAGCCAATGGGTGAGGAGTTGTATAATCTGTGGAAGTTGACGAAGATTGATCTGACACCTCTTACCGGGAACTGATGCCGGAGTACCCTGGCTCAACCGCACTTATTTGTCGATGCCATCATAATTTGTGCCACGTTGTCTGTCTGTTGTCACTCGTGATCTCAGATCAAACACACTTTGAACCGTAAAATAGTTCAGTAGATGCCGCTGGAGTCAAGTACGATGCGACTTAAGTAATACTGAAAACTGACATTAAAATTGTAGATTGAATGCGATGTAAGATGAATTTCCTAACTATGAGGGTCTTCAACTCATATGACTTTTGGGATACAAAACAAAATGATTCTCCTTAGAACAGATCAGCATCTTGACACTTTATGTTACGACGTTCAGATTAACTGACAATGACCGATATATTCTGGAACGCAAGGCCAGCACCTCGTAAGCATTGATTTCTGCCCTGTTATACCACAATATTTACGGCGATTGCCAGGGCTACATAGATGAAGAATTTTTGGTCCAATTATAACATGAATGGATTCACTTGAAAAATTTCAAATCAGATATTTTTTAAAAAACTTTTTTCAGTTTTCATGCCAGGATTGTGACTGACACAACTTGAAATACCGGTGTCTCCTAAGGATAGATTTATCTGCCACACCACATTATTATGGCAATAATACACAGAACTACACAGATGAAGCACCTTTGGTTCACTTAGGATGACTATGTATCGAGTCACTTGAAAATCGTGTTATGCGTGACAGATTTCAGATCAGACATATTCTTCAATTCATTTCAGTTTCACAATCACGATAACCAAAACATTTTTCAAGAATTTTATAAAGACTGTTATGTCTAGTTCCAGCTGCGTTTTGTGGGAGAAATTTGTTTTGTGTTGAATGTAGCGACTTTGCAGTTTGGGATAAAACTACGTTATGGATTAGTTTTATGCATGGCAGAGGTGGTTCATCACAAAACTTCAAGTGGACATTCACAAAACCAACTGTCCAGTTCGTATTCACCAGGCTGCATAGATGTGGAGACATAAAGTCTAGATTTTGGTAATGATTCCACCCCCCCCCCCCCCAACAAAAAAATCGTAGTCAAAGAATTAAGAAAAATCTATGCTGAGTATTTTCAAATACTTGACCCACTCCAAATTCTGGTCTCATTATATCTCAGACCTTTCGAACTTTGTAGTAAATAATTAAACAATAAACAAACACAAAAACTAACAAATAGACAAATGCATAAATTAACAGATAAATGAGTTACTGAACAAATGAATGAATGAATAATGAATGAATAAATAAATAAATGAATAAATAAACAATCAATCAATCAGTCAATCAATCGAGAACGGATTAGAAAGAAGTAAATTAATTTTTACCTGAGAAATTGCTCAGTTCAAAGGAAATAATAGAATGTTAACAATCACCTTTAGCATTCTTTCTGGGTGACGAGGAAAATTCATCAAATTGTATAGGCCAAGCTGTGTCCTGATATTTATGAGCTGTCCACTGTCATCCGGTAATGACAACAGACAACAAATACTCATAATGGCCACTTTCGACTCCCGTGATTAAAAACTGTCAGATAGCATATTGAGTAGACAGTTAACTTCGTTTTCAAAATGGGATATGTGTGTGAGTATTGATTATGCTATGCTTGCGTGTGTGTGTCTGTGTGTGTGTGTATACGTGCGTGCACACGGGTCTGTATGCGAGTCTTGTACTGAAGAACCTCCCATAAGGATTTTTGAGCCATTTACAGGTAGCCTATTTTTAATGAGCGAAGTGGATGTGGAACTAATGATTGATTGTTTGTTTGTTTGTTCCAAATATATGATAATGCAGGACTCTTACAACGCGTTTCTATAACTCGTTACGTATCAGATGTTTACAGTTTTTTTCCCCGGTGGATGGATGGACGGATGTATGAATGGTTGGTTGGTTGGTTGGTGGGTGGGTGGTTGGTTGGTTAAATGGACGGACGGACGGACTGACAGACGAATGGATAGATGGGTGAACCGACGGACGGACGGATGGGCGCACTGACGGACGGACTAATGGAGGGACGGAAGGATTCATGGGTATATGGACTGTGTATATATGTAGATTTGTGAATCTCGTATCTTCTATGCCTGTCCAGTGTACTATACTCTGACTTTTTTTCTTTTCTTTTTTTTTTTTTTTTTTGGAGGGGGGAGGGGGTATCAGTCAACACTTTAATGTGGTCGTTGCATATATTTGTTTACTCACTGGTTTTCAAATTTTCCAACCAAAGGAAAATGAAATGTTGTGTGATAAACAAGGAACAAAGAGCACCTTTTTACGGGTGGTCTGATCCTCTTATATTCATTACCATTGTCATGTTAGAGCATGAAGTGGGATATGTGAGGTGGTGGCTATAGTGACAAATCAAAACTAATGCGATTGGCCGGCCTTAGGGACGACGGGGCAGTGTCTCCTAAATACGGACATTCCCGTCGGTTCTGCCACATTATTACGCCGAGCTCGTGAGCTCCCAGGGTGAAGCGTCTTCAGCCTAGTTAGGATGTGAATGGAGTCACTTAGAAATCGTATCAAATCTGATACGACCAATACAAGATATGACGAGTATTTCTAACAGAATAGAAATGATCCTGTAAAAGAAAATATTATTTTTTAGGGTTGAGCTTTTGTTTACTCCCCTGTCGAACTAAAAAAAAAAAAAAAATCTCTGTTTTCGTTCATCCTCCTCTGGATTCGATTTCAGGAAGTCTGTTTCGTAGCCTTCTTCGGAATCTCGAGTACGAGGACCGAGTATGTCATAGTCCTCGAGGTTTATTTGCTACTAAAGTGGCGTTCAGTATTGTCTCGCTTTCAGCCAGGGGAACAAGTAGAAACAGAGACATAGGAATAGGAAAGTTCACATAGCCTTTTATGTTCACAATGGTTTTTCCCGCGACAGTGGTAGTAGCTACTGAAGTTGCCAGATAGGAGAAACATTTTTATGCCGTAATGTTGAATCCCAGATTATGCAATTTTGAAATCTTGTCGCCTGCAGCAAACTCTCCGAAATTTTGAGTAATTCTCTCGAAAAACCGTCCACTATTCATACACACTTCAGTGGTTAGTGATGGCATATTTGCTGCAAAGAAGCCCAAGAATGTAGAGAGCAATTAGATGTACATTTTGTTTTTACTCCGGCCTTTGCCGAGAGTATCGGCTGGGCCATGTCTATGGCAGTTATTGAAATTCAAATCATGGGGTGCTATAGTCTGGTATAGTTTCTTTTTTTTTTTTTTTTGTTCATTTAGTCTTTCTTTGAACAAACTGAAATGGCGTCCCTTATCTCACCTCTGGAGAAACTGTCACGTTTGACATACAGGCCTTGCAGCAGATGACGTGAACGTATTTCTGAACCAAATTATGGTCATTCGGAAATTCTGACATGAAATAGTTAATTTGTCGTTTATTTATTTGTTTGTATTTTTTCCTTGTGGGCGAGATTCTCCGAGACAGATTCTGTCACGCTTATCGTATGCCCTTGGATTGCTTCGTGGCAAACATGATACTGATGACCTGAGACATAATGAGATCAGAAGCTGGAATAGCTGGTTATTTAAAAATACCCAGCACAGATTTTTAATCTTTTGGCTGCCATTTCTTTTTGGAGGAATCATTATCTAGATCTGGACCAGCTGTTCACAAGTCTACCGTCAACCTATTAATTGTAAGTAAAAGATTCCTTACCGTCGAATAGTGAGATGGGGTCACGTCGTGAGTGGCCTAAGACCATTCGTCACCAGTTGTGTAAATACTGTTTTTTTTCTATGTAATTATGTCTTTACTTGAAGAGAAGAGGAGAAGGAAGAAGAAGAGGAAAGGGAACAGTGAAAACCAAAAACGCAGAATTCAGCCCCTGGACTTGGATAGTTTATGTGGAAACTTAAATGTTCTCGCCCTAAGGCCTTTACAGTTACTTATTCATTTTTAATTTTTGTTTTTGTTTTTGTTTTTTGCTCGCGGTCTTGGAGACAAGACATAGACCCAGTCCTTCTTTTGTCCGTCCATTGTGCTTTGTGTGAGATTTGACCAGTGGAAAATATTTCAAGGAGAATGAAATTTATGAGTTCAATCAGAAAAACGGACTTTTTAAGATAATAAAACTGAAAGAATATGTAGTGCTTCTGAAGAGCTTGCCAGAACGATGGAAAGGAAGGAGAAAATAACGTAGTGACATTTCTGTTTCTGCCATACTGCAGTAGGCTATCTTGTGGTCCCGTGCTGTGTTTGTTAATCAGATTTGCTTGAGCTCTTATTGAGTCTCTGTTGTCATTTCCGCCCCTTGACCTAAAGGAATGTACTACTGGAAAGGATTTTGGGAGCTGGAAACATCAGGCGTGCCGACAGGAAATGAAAAAGAAAAGGACAAGAAAGTATGTGTGGGTGTGTGTGTATGTCTCATTCTGTAGGTGTGGATATGACGATGGGAGAATTAGACATACAGACAGACAGACGAATGGACAGGCTTGGATAGATAGACTGGAGGACGAATGGGCAGACAGATGAATAGATAGATAGATAGATAGATAGATAGATAGATAGATAGATAGATAGATAGATAGATAGATGGATGGCTGGCTGGCTGGCTGGCTGGCTGGCTGGCTGGCTGGCTGGCTGGGCGGGCGGGCGGGCGGACGAACGAACGGACGGACGGACGGACGGACGGACGGATGGGTGGAAGATTAGGAGCTGACAGACGAATGGACGCAAAGTCTGAGGATGAATTTCATGGATGAGGAACATATATAAGATATTCCATTAACGTCAGTGTCGTATATTCATACTTATTGTTATTAATGAGGGAATTCACTATAGATGACACAGTATGCGTGCGCGTGTGTGTCTTGGAGAGAAGGGTGTATATGCGTAATGAAGATTACAACGGTCAAGATCGGAGGAATTTTGACATATATACTCTGAGAGCTTCCAGGTCTGCATGCGAAGCCGACACAGTTGTGATCTCGAGTGATGGTATTTGGCGAGTATGGCCATGATTATAATAGAAGGATCAGTGGCTAAGAAGTAGATAAGGAAACAGGTGAGAGGGTTGCCGCTGCTAACATCAGAATAGAAACAGCTGTTGCAGTCATGGATTGGTAATTGCGGCGAGAGAAAGGATGATCACCTTGTTTCCACTGATAGGAACAGCATCAGCTGTTTGATTGGAGTTCCAGCTGAAAGGTGACTGGGGCGAAGCTCTGCATTAAAATATTAACTGGACACACTTCCCCAATACGTTTTCATATCTACCCTGACTACAGAAAGGGAGTGTGAGTCTGTGGTCATGGAGCCCTTCTGAATTTCACGTGGTCAAAGCTGAAAGAAGGATTGCAAGCGACGGTGCAAAATAGCCTGTCTTTTCATTGAGCCATTTGAACGTAGGCCCAATTACTCCCCTTTGCGGACAGAAGAGGTACAGTAAAGCATCGTGAAGGAAAAGAGAAATCATAAATAATAGAGAAGAAAAAAAAATTCACCATGTGATGGAAGTGTTTCTTTCTCAGCATGATATTTTTTCCATGATTTTTTTGCTCCAAATGTTTCAGATAACAACAGAAAAAGTGTGTGGGTTTTTTTCCATTTAGTATAATAGTTGTGTTTTTTACCTTTTGTACATGAGCAAAGAGAAGTAATTTAGCTGGCTGTGAAAATGGCTCACTATCATGCATGTCTTTTCTTGTTTTACTATTCTATTATTGTTATTAAACTCTTTCAGAGCACAGTACCGACCCATATTAGTTGTTACCCGCGCGGTTGTATTAATTGTATTGATTGTTACCAGCGCAGTCTATTCCAGAATGCAAACAGGCAGTACCTCTATTACGTGAGAAGTCTGAATGTTAAACGTAGGAAACATTCACTACCACCTCGTAAGCCAGACTGGGAGATTCGGAACGATCCATTTCAAGATCGGATAAGTTTATCAGGATATGCCGAGAACTCTTTAGCTACCGAGCCAGAGAGTGTCGCACTCCAACGTCAAAGCCGAGAACAGAGTGGGTCAGTTTAAATAATTCATCAGAAGTCGTAGACGACATGGAACTTTCAGGGGAATTTGAAAGGGATAGCAAGAAGGAAGGAGAGCAAATCATATCATGAGAACAACAGCAACAGCAACAACAACAACAACAACAACAACAACAACAACAACTTGAAATGTAAATGAAGCTTGACAGTGAAATATTTTGAGAGAAATCGCATTATTTGTTGCTGGCATTGTCTATTCTTGTCGCACATAAAGAGCGTTCTCCCAGGCCCTAGCCCACAACCGCGGCAGATAGAGAAGACTGGTGCATCACTCATCGGAAGACGCCCTAATAACCACAGATAAAGTTAGAGACAAAGAAGAAAACAGATTTATGTATGTTACGTTTATTTTTTCGCTGGATCTATCTGGCATTTTGTTAGCAATGCCTGGAAGGAGTAGGGCCAAGAACTGGGGAAAAAGCGGATGACAAAAATGTCATTTTCTGTTTAGACCTACATATTTCGACCGACACAGCTAATATTATTATATTTATTCGTTTATCCTGTTAGTTTCCGCTCACATCAAGCTTTGGAGTCTCGTAACATGAGCGGTAAACCTATTTCCTGTTATCATCAGGCTAAGACAGTCCCAGTAGATAAAACGGGATTGCGCCGCGAGCGCCATAATCTGCCCTCAGTAGGCCAGTGCGCTGTTCGACTCTTTCCACTTTGGGAGTCGAACTGCGCATGCAACCTTGCTCTCGTGAATGAAAGGCATTTCTTATTTTCTTCGACAAAACGTCTTTTCCTTGAAAACCTTGTTTCGAGGAAAACAAGGTTTCATTTGGCGATTTCTTTTTAACATACAGTAAATAAAGTGCAAGTTTTTAAATGAATGAGGCGATGTTGCAATACGTTGGGTTGTCTGACTATATTTCGGAAAATGGTGTTTGAAAGTTGTGTTTGAATAGATCGGGAAATATTAAAACTATCATGGAAAAAAAAGGGGGGCTTTGTCAAAAAACGTGTGGTTGCCGTGCAGCTGTATACTCTTGCGAGATTAAATGTAGCTTTGACATAAATACACGGTAGGGCAGTCTCTCATCATGAAATTGTTGTTTCAGCACGCACTCGTGATTCACACAAACAGTATTTACCTTGCATTTTACTGTGGGTAATGCTATATATCGACTGAGAGGATAGCTGTATTTATAGTTATTTTTCTTTTTGGGGTTTCGTATTTTTGTTTCTGTTGTTGGCGTCCGGAAGACTGTGGTTCTTCGTCCCACCTCCCACTCCACCCCCCGCTTCCCCTCTCCCTCCCCAACCCTCCCAAGAGAAGTTATCACATTATTTTGTGAACGGTATCAGTCCTGTGGTTATATTAAAGAACGTGAGCTCAAAAGGTGTCAGAGAGAGTGATAGGGAGAGAGACTGCAATGAGAATTGACCTAGATATTCACGTAATGCATGCAAAATGCATGTAATACTGAAACATGTTCGACAAAGTGTGATACATGTGCCACTCGTGCTGCATATCAAATTTGACAAGTTTGTGAGGTTTACTATAGATTGTGACTCACATAGGAATAACAGTATCATTGACTGAACTTACAGTAAGTCAAAGCAGAACTTTGATATAAAGTTCTGGAGTCTAGCTGGTTGAAATGCGTGTGTGTGTGTGCGCGCATGTTTGTGTATGCTTTATATATATATATA
>JBCEWB010159011.1:0-10497 GCA_039654565.1 Peronia peronii
TATCTATCTATCTATCTATCTATCTATCTATCTATCTATCTATCTATCTATCTATCTATCTATCTATCTATCTACCGCTTCATCCATCCATCCAGCCATCCATCCATCCATCCATCTCCTCTCTATTTGACTATCTTTATATCTTCGCAGTCAATGAAGTGGCTTTTGTATGTGTGTATGTATGTATGTGTGTGTGTGCATGAGAGAGAGAGAGAGAGAGAGAGAGAGAGAAAGACGGCGACAAAGAGAGAGAGAGAGAGAGAGAGAGAGAGAGAGAGAGAGGCTGCATCTTGATTTCGTGGCGTTTTCATGTCCTTTTGGATTGCTCAGAATCCGGATATTCCGTCTTACTGTTGTGTGCCATACTATGGGTTTTCAAGTGCGCCCAGATTGGCTATTGGCACGACTTGGGAGTGCTGGCACAGGGTCGCACTCACTGACGGAGGTGTCCCAAGAACTTATACAGTCCTACACTCGGCATTCGCTAATATGGCAGTGTGATAATGTCATTTCTTTTCTGTACTTTTGTTCTTGTCTTAAAATATTCATTATTATATCGGGAAAATGTCAGTTTCGGTTTCAGGAAGAAAAAAATGAAAAACAATAAGACGGAATATCCGGATTCTGAGCAGATGGCAGGACTGTATAAGTTCTTGGGACTCCTCCATCAGTGAGTGCGACCCTGTCCCAAGTCGTGCCAATAGTCAATCTGGCCGCACTTGAAAACCCATAGCATGGCACCGTCACCATTTTCTGAAGCCGAAGCCGCAGCCAGCGAGCGCATCGATCATTTAGGAAAGCTATGAAAGTATCAATGAATATTTCATTAGGCGGAGCTTCTGCCAGGGTCACGGAGGGACTGAGAAAGGTCAGAACTGTGTGGTGAGGTGAAATTTAAAGCAATCTAGTGCGGAATGTAAGGTGGAGGAGCCCAGCGGCCGGCGACTTGGGGAAAGGGAAAACAGATGGGGAGAGGGATGGACAGGCTGGGGCGTAGAACTAGGAGAGGACAGAGGAAGAAAGTATACAGAAGAAAAAGAAAGATATGAAGGAGGAAACGTGTAGAGGAGAGGAGGAGCGGTGTAGAAGGGAAAAAGAGTTAGAAGGAGAAATACAAAGGAGAAGAGGAAGGATGTAGAGGGGACGGGAAAAATAAGGAACGTAAACGAGACACAGGAAGTCAAGAAAACAGGTGAGAGAAACTAAACTCAACGCTGCCGAATGACGTCGTTATAAATCTCAAAGATATGACGTGATGGTGATGATGCTGTGGGAGTTGTCAAGCGGATAGACACTCTGTTCCCTTTTGTTGAGATGGTGGAATACACTGCATTGTGCCCATTCATACAAACAACAAGGGGCGTTACTGATCAACTTGTGAGTGTAACAACAAGGGCAAGAAACAACAGACTGGCTGACTTTCGATGCGTCCCAATTGAAAAGACCAGGCTCCCGATTGGAAAGACCAGGCGTTCTGTGCCTTTGTTCACACTGCAATTTCAACTACCACGTAGCTGAGTCTCTTTCCAAACCAGGCCATTGGAGATCGAAAAAATGAGAGACAAACGACATATAGGTATGCAAATAATATCACTTATCAATCACGGATTGAAAATCCCCGCTTTGAAATTACAAACCAAGAATCTTTCCTGTAGAAAAAGAAGACCGTATGAGGTGAGTATCGGATGGAGAATGTGAGCAGGGTGAACGTGACCCGGGAAACATCCCGGCTCTGACTGAGCTAGAGAAAGAAAAACAAACAACTAACAGAACAGAATATCGATGATTCCGGTTCCGAGGAATTCAAAAGGAAATGAGTATTTTAGATGAGAACAAAAAGTTGCTCAGGGTTGATAATCAAGTCTGTGAGAAATTAGATGGCAGCTGAGTGACACATAGTGTGTGTGTGTGTATGTGTGTGTGTGTGTATGTTACACTGTCTTATAAAAAATTATGAAAGTGCGCAGAACAGTGTGTGTGTATGTGTGGATGTATGTGTGGGTGTATGTGTGTATGTGTAGGTAACATTGTGTGTGCGCGGGCTGCATGTTTAGATCTACATCTGTGCGTGCGCGTGCGTAGTGTGTGTGTAGCGCGTACATCCGTGTGCCTGTGTGCCAGCGTGCGCCCGCGTGTGTATGTGTATTTGTGTATATGTGAATGCACTCATGTATATGTGCATGCGTACGCAATTGTGTCTGTGCATTTATGTATTCGTGTGTTTGTGTGTATTTTATTTTCCGTTTGAGTTTTTATCACCTCCGTATATGTGCTGTCCCCGTCAGACGTTTCTTACTTCCCTAGATTCTTCACCACTGACTTGTCCACGCTGTTACTCCCTATCTCCTCGTCCCGTCTCCATTCCTCCCCCTTTCCTCTTCCTCTCTTTCCCCGTCCCACTTCCTCCCTCCCCTTTACTGAAGTATCTGCAGTCTCTGAATCATTAAGGTTGGGACTATCTCTGCTTTAAGTGTGCTACATCTGATCAGAAGGATTTAGGAGGGGGGAGGGGGGGGGTGGGGGGGGGGGAGAGGGAGGAGAGGATTTGGAAAATTTTGCCTGGACAGCGGCGTCTGCGTCTCCACCTTCTCTCCATCAGATTTTAAACTGCCAAAGCTCCTTTAACATACCCAACATACCCACGGGACCTCTGAAATATATTCACCTTTACCGGAGAAATTTAGACGACGGGATTTCCCACACAAGAAACCCACCAAGTCCTAAGTCATTGAGAAAAAAAAAAAGCATGTTCGAATCTTTCCCATATCCCAATGGGATTCGAACCGACATTTCCATGGAGTAATGGACGCCTATACTCTCGGCCATGGCGCACAACCCCCCTGCCCCGCTCCCTCCGGTCCGGCTCGTCCAGTCCAGCCCTTTCTGCCAGCCACTCTCGGTGCAGGCTGTTCATCATCGTTATCAGATTACAAGTGCTGCCTTTCTGTCCTGACCGCTGTGCCGGTGACAAGATTGCCCACAAGCTTCCATTTCCTGCCTGTCTCTCCGACTAGCAAAGTCTCAGCGGGGATGTCATGCCAGCCTTCAGAGCGATGTCATTCTCTCCACTGCCCCGTCCCTCTCCCCACCCCACCCCCTCACCTCTTCCTCAACGTGGCATACTCCTTATCGTATTCTTTCTCTCTCTCTCTTTCTCTCTATTTATTTATGTATTTATTCATTTTTTCCTCTTATCTTCCTTTCACTCCTTATATGTTGGTCATTCTGTGTGTGTGTGTGTGTGTCTGTGTATGAGTATGTGTATGTGTTGGTGCGCGCGTGTGTGTGTGTCTCTGTGTATATGCGTGTGTCAGGTCAGGAACAGACACCGACGACCATATCACGACAATCCTCTGCGTTGACAGTAACGTCAGTCTTCCTTACCAGCTCAGTGTCAAAGACTGCATTACTGGTGGTATAAACTGTTCAAGCTGTCAATAGAAGTCATCCTCTCTTTTCCCGAGCCCCTCTTTCCCTTTACTTTTCCACATAGTATCAGTCCTTTTGTTCTGTTTGTTTTTTTGTTTGCTGTTGTTGTTGCTGTTGTTATTGTCGCTGTTGTTGTTGTTGTTGTCGTTGTTGTTGTTATTGTGTTGTTGTTATTGTCGCTGTTGTTGTTGTTGTCGTTGTTGTTGTTATTGTTGTTGTGTTGTTGCTGCTGTTGTTGATGTTATTGTTGTTGTTGTTGTTGTTATTGTTGGTGTTGGTGGTGGTGGTGCTACTGCTGTTGTTGTTCTCATTGTCGTCGTTATTGTTGTTGTTGTTGTTGTTGGTGGTGGTGGTGGTGGTAGTGGTGGCGATGGTAGTACTGCTGCTGCTGTTCTGAGTTATTATTTTTTCGGTTAATGGTCTGTCCTCTTCCTCTCGTCATCTTTTTTAAACGAGTGTATCTCGTTCACTGTTCTTTCTCTTCACTCCTACTGCCTTCGTCTCTACCATTTTCCTGACGCTCAAACACAATGCACGCCGACTCCGTTCCCTGTCAGTCTTGGCTCCGATTCATCCTTCACTGACGTCGTTTTATGTTCCCAAAATAACTTTTAAAAATTAACACTATGACATTATACTTAATGAAAGAACATAACACGCGACCGAATGCATGACGAATGAGCTTTTTTTTTTTCATCTTTACAGTTTTACTTTCTATTTCGGAACCGGGAGTCACGTCGGGAGTTATTAAAATTTAGACAGAGCCAAAATTGAAGGGATCGGTGACAGACGCTCAACCTTTGCGCAGCCCGCCGAGATAACCACCCGCAGGTCGGTGAAAGGCGTAAATATACCGCAACCCTAACCTTTGCGCACTTAACTTCAAGCAATTCTTTTCGATTTTCTCTCTCTCTGGCGTTCAGAATAATAATGTGCATTGATGTGCTCCACTGTTCATGAGGTGAAGCTCACCTACAAAAAGCCCAATGAAATTTTAAACTAAAATTTCCATGTCGTCATAGCCATCAGCAGTTTGCCTATCTCACTTCTGTATGTTTTTTTTTTTTTTTTCAGCTGAGACAAAATATTGTTTTAAATGTACTGCAATATGAACAATTGAAATAGACAATTTGTGTGAGATGTTATGAAGTTGACTGACTAAAAACATAAGTTACACAAATGCACTGGCGCTTTTTTTTTTTTTTAGAATAAACAATGACTCTTTGACTTTTTCTGGCTTTCAAATTTGAATGATGTGTTAATTTACAGATAGATATAGCGCAAAAATGCCTCATTCGGTAAACTGTTTATCTCTGAGATAATTAAATTTTCCTTTGATTGGGTTGATGTATTTTCTGCCAGAGGTAGCTGAAACGAGTTTGTTCTCGTGTCAAAAAAGGCAATTATTGGCAGTTTGAAGATATTATTAATACCTTTAAAAAAAAGAAAGGCACGATTGACTCAAAGATTACTCCTTTTTTTTCCAGAGAAAAACAACCACTTCAAAAACAAGCCATGTCTATTTTGAGCGTGTTATTCCAAGCACCGGTCTGAAACTTCAGCTAACAGCCAGCGGGTCAAATTTCATGTTCACAACAGGCAAATCTAGATCGTCATCGGTGTCGATTCCAGTGCTAAAGGGCTGGTTTTAATTTCATTTTTTTTTTTATCAAGAATTTCGTCGGCGTAGATCAACTAAATAGAGATCAAACTCCCCACTATGCTCCCTCCTCTTACCTCAAAACTCCTTATTTCAGACTCTGATTCTCCTTCCTGGGGCAGGAAGTGTCCCAGTGCTGAGTCCCGCCAGTGATTAGAACATTACCAGGACCCAAGAAATGGCTATGACGTCACAGAACCATTATGTCGATTGTGGACATTGAAAGCATCAGGAAATTAAAGCGTGATATAGTTGAACGATAAGCGCTGTGTGAACTATAGATAATCTGGTTTTCCCGCCTCCTTCCTCCTTTGTATGTCTGCACGCCCTGCCCGAGCGCGGTGGCTGACCTATTCATTTAAGGGACAAAAGGGCAGGCTGTCCCGAGACGACGACGTCAAAAGGTGCAGCCAGTCCAAGCTAGAACAATCTCGGGTACCAGCTATGAAGTCCAGGACGGAGAGGGACAGTGAAAGATAGAGTGCGAAACCACGCTAAGATACTTTGGCAAAACGCACTTCTCCCCGAAAAATGTATCGATTAACATCTTGATTTTGTGTTGGTGTTTGTCTTTGAGATCTTTCCCTTTAACTGCAGTGAACAAGATGCAGTTTTCAGAAAATGGAGTGACATCAGAAGTCCTTCAGTAAAACTGTGGACATTTATATTATTTCACTAGATGTCGAAATAATCAAACTGTGTTGGAAACTGCACTTTGTCCAAGTCACTCAGAGTGTTTTGAGATTAGTGGTCTTGTCATAGTAATGATAATCATCACGACGCGTCACTTTCTAAAAAAAAAAAATGTTACCTCATCACTGTCGAAAATATAATAAACAACATAATATCTAGAAGATAATAATACTGGAAAATCGATGCCCAAGTGGACAAGGTTCCGTGACATCTACAATGCATTATCCACATCAATTTTTTTTGTCCGAATAATTTGTTAAACGGACAACGTTCAAATACATGAAACACAGAGAACGGTCCACAGGTATTTATTTGATCAGGTGATTAAAAACTCTGAAGCAGAGCTAGAAAACAAACAACAGGGGAAAATAGAAAAAAGACGATGCAACAGATTGATAACATCATGAGATTACGAAGTAACGCTTCCTTATCTATGAATAAAGCCTACTTATCTACGTCAGACATAATAAATTGTTCGCATTTTCCAGCTGTGTATTTTAGCATTAAGGATGAAATCCCCCCGCCGTCCTCACATAGTTTGGCGATTTCGCCTGTTTACTCTCGCCAGCTAATTGTTAGCTTTTCTACCGAGCTGCTGTCAGCTCTGTTTGCCCCCTGACATTTCACATACTTGTTTCTCACTTACTGCCACGAGCACAGTAAGGGCAAAGTCAATCGCTTTCGTTCGTACGGTCCTAGCGTGCGTGTAAGGTCTTACTGAGACAGAAAGAGAGAGAGAGACAGAGAAAGAGAGTGAGAGAAAAGGCAACAGAGAGACAGACAGAGAGAAAGACAGAGAGAGAGAGAGAGAGAGAAAGAAAGAGAGAGGAAGAGAGAGACAGAGAGCGAAAGCCGAGTAACAAGCATGAAATCTCAAGTTCAGTCAACGATATAGAAATGCAGTTTTCTGCTCAATTGGTAGTAAAGGCGAAAGACGCAACACTTACTTGTTCTACTTGTATTAATTTCCTAATTAATTTTCTCACATACTTGGAGAGAAACCACGGCTTTCGTGGGAGATTATTTAAATGTAAGTCAAACCGATACTGTCCTGCGACTCAAAGCGTACGGTAAGAGTACATATTTCGATGTTGGTATTTTGGATGATTGAACTGAATGTTACTCAAAGAAAACATGTTTGGTGTTTGTTCTATCGAATATACAATTTGGACTAAACATTCTCTTGAGTTATTATTCAATTGTGTTGGACAAGAT
This sequence comes from Peronia peronii, assembly GCA_039654565.1. Taxonomy (NCBI): domain Eukaryota; kingdom Metazoa; phylum Mollusca; class Gastropoda; order Systellommatophora; family Onchidiidae; genus Peronia; species Peronia peronii. Next base: position 6,998 of record JBCEWB010159011.1, read on the forward strand.
TTAGGGACAAACGTAACGGGATTTCCCGCAGGAAGTATTTACAACCAAGAGGTGAGGCAAACTTGCGGCATTCGCAGTCTCTCGACTAGGCAAAGTAAGATAAGATATCAAATGCTTTTGTCTTTAGAATTTGACTTAAGTCATTTGACACATCAAGCTGGGTAGGAATGGGCTAATTTATGCTTATGCCATTAGCCGGTAACGAAAATTTCGCTTTCAGGATGTCAGTCTTACAAGCCAACATAGTATCTGGGTCCAACTCGATGCCCAGACTCTCAGTATTTCGACACAAGTCAACAAGATCCCGCTTCTTAAAACCATTTATCTCTCGCTCATAAACAATTTTGTAGCTCTGAACAAGATTTGATTTTGTAGTCCATGGTCAGGGTGGAATACAATAGTTTCATAAAATACTGATAACTGACCGGCAATCAAGTACATCAACACAATCACAATGAAGGCTAAGCGCTATTGTTTACATGATTTTGCCTCACTTCCGGTAAGAGCTGGAAGTCATTGGTTTCGGCCGGTAGTACGTCAGTCTCTTCCTATGTAATTATTAACCCTACCCACTACTTTTATTATTTGGAGAGTATCTACGTTCAACTGGTGATGTGTCTGTCATTCATGGAGAAAAATGAGTTTTCATCATAGCTTCCTACTCACCGTAACAGTGTCAAGCCAAGGGGTGAGACAAACTTCTTGGGTCGTTGGAATTTCCCAAAATATTGGCAAATAGCCTTTTTAGAATAACGCCAAACATAATAAGCTTTTGGCTTTATATAAGTAAAAACACAGATCTTTATGCAACAATGTTGTGTGCCAAATTTCAGATGGAGACATTCAGCAGTTTTCGAGCCCATAAGCCTTTAATGAGTTCTGTTGCAGATTTATAGTATAGATAAGAAAACATGCTGAACAGAAACTAAACATGTAAAGTTTACGGCGTTTTTTTCTGGTCACATTCAAACTAACCGCAAAGACACTGAGACACTGTATTAATAAGACCGGACACTAGCGATTTGCAGCGAGCGTCGACAGTGTACAATTTGTAAACAACAATAATGGCAGCCGCGAAACCAAGAAGAGGAGGGCAGTGGTGTGCAGGCATAGATTACAAAAATTCAAAGAACTATGGTATGTCATTTTTTTTTTTTTTCATTTTCTCAAAAAGATCCAGACAAAAAGAGTTAGAGAGCACAATGATCCAGAATCTTGAATACAAAACTAATAACGTATGCGGCGCAGCACGCATTTTTAATGAGGTGAAGATGAGTGTCGAGTGTCTTTGGTAACAGGTCCAATTCTCTAAGCGTTCGCAAGGAGCTTGGAGACAATGGTGCCTTTTCTTGCTAAAGAGGAAGCAAGTAACTCTTGTCTCCAACTGATGAGATCGTTGAATTTTGATACCATTTTCTGTCTGAGACTGTGCGTGCAGACACCTTTCAAAGATCGACTAATCTTTAGCCTCATTCTATCAATGCGTCTGGATCAGCCATGTCAAACTGCAAGTGTGACATTACGGGCTTACTAAGATCGAAAACAACATCAACAGCAGCGTCAACAACAACAATCACAACATCAACAACGACAACAATAACGCAACACCAGTGGCGCATCCGTTGATCATTATCACCAGTACAAACGCTCCGTTGACAGAAGACAGCCCTCCGTATTTAAAAAAAAAAAAGCCCGTCTTGTCTGATTTCTGCACATGACATTACCTTTTGACACGATAGCTACAGCAATGATAGCAAACAGACATGGCGATTGGGAAATTATGGCTGAGATGGCATGAAGTGAAATTTACGACCACGGAGATCAACGCGGCCTTTCGTGATGGGTCAAGACAGAGATGCCCTCGCCGGTCAAATGATGGCCGTTGGTTCTAGGGCTTGGAGAATAGGTTTAGGTGGGCTAAAAGATCAGAGAGCAGGGATAGGTGGAGAGAGGAACAGAAAACAACACAGGAGGGCAGGCAGAGAGACAGACAGACAGACATAGATATAGACCGACAGACAGGCAGGCAGCCCGACGAATGGATACATGGATTGATATCTGCACGAATGGATGAATAGATGGACGGACGGACGGACGGACGGATGGAAGGATGGATGGATGAATGGATGGATGGATGGATGGATGGATGGATGGATGGATGGATGGATGGATGGATGGATGGAGACTGACACAAAGCTAATGTCCAGAAAGAAACGGATGGAGCGGAGGGGAGACTCTAGGCGGAGAGAGAGAGGGGGTGTGTAAGGAAGAAAGAGATCAATAGAAGGAGTGAGACACACAAAAAAGAAAAATTACACGATATATTATGACAGACAAACAAGAGAAACACAGAGACACGGGGAAAGGGGAGAAATAATAGACGCACATATTCAGACAGGCAAAGCATACTCACAAAAGGTAATGAAATAACAAAGGCCACATAAACCATCCACAAACAAGCAAACAAAGAAACAAACAAATACAATGAAAATCCCTCAGACATACCAAATCGGTTAAATGGCCGTGAACAACGAAAGCAAAGACAAAAATAACAATGACAAACAAACAAACAAATAAACAAACACGACAGAGCCCATCTTTTCCAAAGAGAGACAGACCCTAATGTAAGACCAGGAGAGAGAAGAGAAGAAAGGAAAGAAAGAAAGTGTAGGCTCCAGACAATGGCGATGAATAAAAAAAACAAGAGGAATCGATCGGAGAGACAAAAAGAGAAAAATGTAACCATCGTGTACTTCAGTTATGAATGATTTGAATGATTTGAATGGCCGTGTCTGGGCTCATTCATAACTTTCCATCTGTCTCCCACGGGCAAGCGGTGACAATGGCCGACGTATAAATGAAATATTATATTATGTTTTCAATAGGCTCTCTGACCGTATCCTTAAAAAAAATGGCCTGCTATTGTCAACATATTCCAAATTAACACAGCACTCACAACGATGACGACGACGATGATGATGATGATGATGATGATGATGATGATGATGATGATGATGATGATGATGATGACGATAATTAACATCAATATTAAGTTCTTTGTAAATGTAATTTGATTTTTTTTTATTGTTTGATTAGTTGCCGGTTGGACAGTCTTGTTTTATTCCGTAAATGATGATGATGGAGATGATGATGATGATAATGATGATGATGATGATTGCCCCGACGAAGAGGCAGGCGGGCTCGAAAATTAGGCTTGCAATATTAGTTCATTTTATTAATCAATTCAAAATTCTTCATATTATTTTTCAACATTTTTGGTGTATTTAATTAGTTGCCGGTGGACAGCCGTCTTAATTTTAAGACATTTTTCGTAAAAATGATGATGATGACTATTATTATTATTATTATTATTGCCCCGACGAAGAGCCAAGCGGGCTCTAAAATTTGGCCAGCTAGATCAGCTTACTTTATTATCTCAATACCAAGTTCTTCATATTGTTTTTCAACTTTTTTGATGTATTTGATTAGTTGCCGGTGGA
>JBCEWB010159022.1:0-10497 GCA_039654565.1 Peronia peronii
CTTATGTCAGACACAGACACAATAGTCAGACTCTTATGTCAGACACAGACACAGTAGTCAGACTCTTATGTCAAACACAGACACAATAGTCAGACTCTTATGTCAGACACAGACACAATAGTCAGACTCTTATGTCAGACACAGACACAGTAGTCAGACTCTTATGTCAAACACAGACACAATAGTCAGACTCTTATGTCAGACACAGACACAATAGTCAGACTCTTATGTCAGACACAGACACAGTAGTCAGACTCTTATGTCAAACAAAGCCAAGAGACTTAACTAATAACGGTTTGTTTCTTATATAACAACACTGTACTTTCTCCAAATTCCATGCTGTTCAATTTTTCTAAACATCACAAAAAAATCTGAAGTGCTTCGTCTGATTTGAAGTAAGTAGAAATGCATTTTAATAACATAACTGATTATAAATTTGACAAATTTTCAGTTCTTCTTTATTTAATGCTAGCCATACGGTCAAGAGTCTAATTTTAAGTAATGATTTTAATTACACACACTCATTTCATTACTGGAAGAGTTTTTATAAAAGTATAAGGCATTTTTGTCACTCTTTTTTCTCAGATACCATGGCAGTGCAGTAAACTTTCATCCGTTCAAACCACAATATTTTGAGGTAGATTTTACCTCACTTAGCCTGATCGATAAATGTTGAAGGATTTTCCTTGCTATATCTAGAGCACAAGATAACACGATGATCCAAGTACCACTGATGGTACAGCAACACTTACAGAAATTGTTCTTACCCATTTCGCCCCCTCCCTCCTCGTACCACCCGGAGCCCTATGATGGTTTGGCAAGAAGATCACATTGTTGATGGTTTTTATTGCTTCAGAACCAACGTAGACGTTTCCCTCCAGGGCAAACACCTTAATCTACAAAAACAAGAACAACAACAACAGCAGCAGCAACAACAACAACAACAACTACAACAGCAACCGACCAGATAATCAGGAGCGTATCATGTATCAACCAGGTTTGACACAAGGACCAACATCAGCACCATCCTACACTGTGACAATGAGCCCGGAAGATGCTGGAAATGTTCAGCATGAGAAACTGCTCAGACCACATATCACATCCACTCCGGGCAGCTCATTCACAGCACTTTCAACAGTCTTTCACATTCTTAATGACAGTGTGAGTAAAACATTTCCAGACAGGCTGAGCAAGTCCTCGAAATTGAACAGAAATCATTAGATTGACCAAAACCAAGCATTGTTATAATGTCAATAAGGTCAGAAAGGAACAGGGAGTGTTGTTCAACAGTCTAAATGATAATTTGACTTTGCCAGAGGCACAAGTTGCTGTCATTCAAACTAAAAAAAGATTTTTAAAAATCCCTTTAGCTTAAAAAATGCACACCACAAAAACAATGTCAAAAGAATATTTTCTTTTTATCATTAGAAATTTGACAAAGTTTTCTGTAATCAACATTTCAAATTAAAAGAAGAAAAATTGTTTCCATCTTTGTATGCTTGACTTAACTAATCCATATATTTTACAAACGGAAGTTATTGGGCTAGTGAAAAAACACTCCCTGTTGAAACAACAATACACAAACACATACTACAAAAGAGCAGGAATAATGAACAAGGATAGAGCTTGATATAATGAAGCGAAATGATATCTGGCCATTGCAAAACACGTAGAACTGAAATATCTCAGTTGTGGGAGATGTCACTGTCACATAAAATAACAAGATAATGGAAATCAAAGTTTTTGGCAAATCTAAAATTTTAAACAAAATTATCCAAGATTCTATCTATATGAAAGAATGCAAAGATATGAACGCTGCCTACATGAAATTTTGAAAATAAAGTCATGCCAAGCAATGAAAATAATTAGAGGAAAAAGTAAAATTTCAGAGTGGTAGAGAGAAAAAAATTCAGAATTTCTAGAAATTTATGAACAATTTAAAAAAATCTGAACAGATCACCAGAAATGAATATATAAATCACTAATCAGATCAACTATGGAAAGAAATAAAACATATTTCAACACAACTGTTGTGTCCTTTCTGTGTCTCTAATAGGACACATTTAAATTTTTTCAAAATCACAAAAGTTAACTTTATAAACTTAAGAATTTGCTACAGATCATATTGGGAATATCATTAAAAAAAAAGAAAAAGAAACTCAGAACACATAAAAATGGAAGAAAAAACAAAATGAATGGTGAAACAAATTATGGTGATGGGATGTCATGAACTGTAGCTGATGTGTCAGGACTAAACATTGGAACAAAATGATGTGGACATCCCTGTGATGTGAAGTGAAATATTGAAAAGAAATTCTAATACCAGACTTATGAACACATAATATGTGAAATTCTTGGCAGGAGTTGTTCCCAAACGTAAAGTAATATTTTACCTTATACTCAACAGAACATCAGCTGTGCTTTTTTACAACAAAATCTGTACACGAACGTGAGTTGAATCAAATAAAATACACAAGATGCAAACATGATCATCTGAGGTTGCCAGAATCAGATAGGTGTGATGCCAATCTGATACTGATATAAGGGGAAATAAGTCCCAAAATGCATCACCAGAAACAAATCAGGGGGGATAACCACAATAACTTAATATCTGAATGGCTCTAGGCTAAGCCACTGAACTGAACAGAAAATGAACATATAGATCTATCAAAAGGAAGAGGCAGAGAGGGGGAGAAAAAGAGAAAGAGAGAGGATTAGGGGAAGGCGTACGTTACGAATCAGTAACTGAAAGGCCATCGCAAAAAAAAAAAAAAAAAGAGACAAAAAAGAAGCCAAGAAGACTAGGACTCCTCTAAAAACAACTGACATTCACATCTGCAAACAAACTAAATCTTCTTCATTTATTCAGGAACTGTAATCAATCAATGCAATGACATCAATGCTAGTCTCTCCACAGCTCTTGCCCTATACAAAATGTACAACACTGGTGATCACAGATGTGAACCATGACAGGGGTATGGATGCAGTGGACAGTATATTAGGTCAGGCTCTACACTGAAATGTCTGCCCGGGGAGGAAAGTCAAACTCTTTATAATAAAAGTGAAAGAATCTGATTGGTGTAGAGATTTTCTACAGAATTTTTATAAATTTATGTGATTTTCATGACAATGAAAAAGAGTCAACAAAAAACTCACAGAACAATTGGGTTAGACGAAAGTAAAAGTAGAAAATAGAATTTAGAGCAAACAAATGCTGAAGAAATGTAAAAAATTTGAGTAGAAAGAAAAATTTGTCATTTCTGTCAAAGACGTACAACAATATATTGCTAGGAAACAACAGTCACAGCCTTAGGGAAAAAATAATGCACTCACAAAATGTAGATCTCTTTTGCATCTTTTCCGTGGTCGTTTTTTTCTATGTGCACTAATTTCTTGTGCCAAAAGAAAAAAGAAAAGAAAAAAATTGCCTTCCAAACAAATAAAATAAACTAAGAAATAAGACGAACACCCAAATTATTAGACTTAATATTTCATGGAGAAAAGTGTTTAAAAATTTTTACCTGAGTGAAATAAAAAATGATTACGTAAAATGTCCGGCTTGTCCGGCTTGTTTTAGTTTATCAAATCAAAAGAGAAACATAAAATTGTACTAATTTCTTAAAAGAATAACTGAACTTGTCAAATTGTTTTTACAGAAAAAAAAGACCTAAAGAAACAAAAAATACATAAAATGGCTGTTGTGAGCAAAATTTGCCTGTAGTTACCTCTCACCACAAGATCTGTCCACAGTCCGAGCCAGACGGGTCAGTCTCTGGTAGTCAAGATTGAGCCAACAGAAACTGACTCAGCAAGTATGTAGCAACACAAGGTTTTAGACATTTGGCATTATCATCCAAGATCTAGTATGACAACATGAATATAATGATAAACCATACAGGAAAAAAAACCACAACATAAATCATATACAATTAAGGTTTTTAACATCATCAAATCTCAAGTCAGTGATCTGAAACCAATGTCAAAATAGTTTTTTTATCTTTTGTAAAAGAAAAAAATAAACAAGCCAAGGAAAAAAAACCAATGCATGACGTGTCATCTTCTCACTTTGAAAAACACAAATAAACATTGAAAGAAAATGGACAGATTTCTTGTACAACTGAAACATTTCCGATTCTGCTGAAGAAAGCGAAAACATGATCACTTGCAGCAGTAAGACAGCATAACTTGGGAGTCTTTGTAGGAAGAATATTTTTACGCTCAGGAACTTTATACGTATAGATAGCAGGAACACTGGTTATCACAGATACCAATTGTTACAGACATGAATTGTCCCATACGCAAACTGCCACAGACACAGCTTATCAAATGTTCTAACTAACCTTAAGGGCTGATCTGCTTACAAATGTGCACACCATATTTTGTGTGGGAAGTCTCTACACACAGACTGGCTAGTTCTATGCTGCTCATAGTTCAGCACTTTGAGGCAGAGCCTGCCTTCAGGGAAATTTGACATTTTTGCACTTTTGAATGCCATTGTCAGGAACAGCACTAGTGACAATGCCAGTGCTCAGAGCAGCAGCATATGGTGTGTGTGTGACAGTGGCCATAAAAAAACACCAACTTTTTAGTTCCTCTGTCTCCTCTGGTCGCTCAAACTTATGGTCTCAGTTTTGTCTTGTGTCTCCCTGTCTTGTTTGTTATTTCTGTTTGTTGGTCAAGTTATCAGTTATAATCACTGATTCAACCTTTAAAACAGGATCCGAGAAACTGCAGTAAAATGGGGGGACCTAAACGTCACAATTACTTTTTGCTTTTCACTGGTCTTAGTTATGATAAGATTTTCACTAAGAAGAGTTCAGGTAACAGGAAGGGCAACAACCCATGCATACACAGATGACGGGTAATAACTTTGGATTTCTCTCCCTTGTTTCTCTCTTGTAGCCGACAGACAACAACCTGAGGAGGAATGGAACGAAACAGCCAAAGCAGAGACAGGTCAAAGGCACGAGTTGTCTGTCTCTGATACAGGTCGTGTGACACACTGGATGACCTCGTTACGGAAACAGGACCTAGGGGATAATTTTTAATGGTACCATCACCGTGTGACGTCGGTGGATAAGCCAAGAATGACGGTAATGATGATACTTCGCAAACACTGCTCATGACTGGTGGAGGTATAAGAGACAATAATGGCTGTACTCTATTTACAGACTCTTTTTTTTTTTTTAACCTGACGAAGATCAGTAAGGTTTGAAAACTTGGACATTTATTTATTGTTTACTTTCTTTATATTTAGGTTGTTTGTTTTTTTTAAAATCAAAATACATCTATCAATAATGGATTGACAATCTTTATAATCTTTCAAGACACTGCAGTAAAACGATGATGTTGATAAAGATGATGATCATGATGCTGATGATGAAGAGATGACAAATTCTGCATGAGGTCCCTGGTCTCGCTTTTTCTCTTCACTGAGCCAGCAAGGCAAAAGTTCCTCTCATGCATCTCAGAACACAGTTGGACGACACGGGGAGCAACGGAAACTAAGACACTTCAGCTTGACAGAGATAAACAGACAGATAAACGAACAAAAAATACCAATTTAAATACACGTACAAACAAGAGAATTCATGTTCACTTAGTTATCTTTTATCACAAAAACACACACCGATTCAATCACAATTTTTATGCCAGGAAAAATAAAACTCCAACTCATTTTACAGTTAGGTTTTTTTGTAGTGGCACATTCTCAGAAATCACACTGTTTCACATACCAGTGATACGTCCTTTCACTCGTACCTCTCTCTCTCTCTCTCTCTGAAAATCAAAACATTGGCTTGGGCTGAGACATGGACATGACTGGTTAAGACATGCGGAATTAGACATCAGATTGAGCTAGGCGGTGGAGGAATCCTCTAAAGACCGCTGTTTAGGCACTCGCAAGGACTGTAACTCTTGCTGGGCTGTGTGGAGATCATTGGCCAGCTGGAGTTCTTGTTCCTTTAAGGCTTTCATTTCCTTCTGGTGTACCTGCGGGAGACAAAACACACCCAAGATAAACTTTGTAAAATAAGAGCTCTCTCCAGGGTGCACAAACATTTCAATCTCAAAAGGTGAAGCCTCTGCAGTGATGTAATGAAATTCCTGAAATGTTCAATTGAAAACTAGTTTTTGTTCTGAAATGGAATCTATAAACAAAGCAGGGAAAACAGTGTGTAACGTATTAAGGCAAATGTGTGAGAAAGTGTGTCATGCACGAGAGTGTGAAAAGATTGGTGACAGAAATGATGGCTATGCTCTCACATGTCAACAGGAAATCGGGAAATTTCTGAGTGGCAGTTACTAATAGTTTTTTTTTTTTGAAGTTCTACATCACTGAATTTCTCAAGGCAATGACTGTCCCTGACTCCCCGACCCTCACAGCTCAACGGTCAGTTACAGAATGTATCTCCAACTCTGACAGTCAAGTGTCAATCTTGTTAGGGTGTGAACAGACCAGAGCTGGCGGTGTACCGGGGCTGGGGTGGGAATGGTGGCTCACCACTCATAGATTATGCTGCACGCCTAGGGCAATGGCCCTGTCAGCTTGCGGTTCACCGTGTCGCGGTCTGTGCAGCGCTATTGCCCTAGACGTGCAGCATAATATACGAGTGGCGAGCCATCATTCCCATCCCAGCCCCAGTACACCGCCAGCTCTGGTCTGGTCATACCCTTACAATGCAGTGAGACACAAGTTACGACTATATCAGTGCTCTTGTCTCTCAATAAAATTCTCAAAAAGACGACCCTGTCTTTGGCAAAGGCATGTACCTATAGCAAGGGGTGGAGCAAAAAATAGATCTAATTTCTTTCAGAGAAAATATAAGCTATCAGATGTATTTATCTTCCTGTAAAACACATGGACCTGTGAGCAGATCTCCACGTCAGCTGAGCCAGAATGTCCCACCTGGTATGTGCGAGTGTGAGCATGTCACAGTGACCTTGCTAGCACTCACTTCAACACCCCCATCTCAAATATTTCTATGGTAATTGTGGATTGGGCGTTTCTGCGAGTTTGACACTGGCCGTTCATTTCATGAGCCGCAATAAAAAAATGAAATGAAATGGAAACACAATTGTTGCACAATGTTCAATTTCAAACATCTGTCAGTGTCAATATAAATGTCAGTGTCAGTGCCAGCATCAGTGTCACATGTCAGTGCCAGTGTCAGTGTCTCATATCACTGTCAGAGTCTATGTCAGTGCCAGTGTCAGTGTCTCATATCACTGTCAGAGTCTATGTCAGTGCCAGTGTCAGTGTCTCATATCACTGTCAGAGTCTATGTCAGTGCCAGTGTCAGTGTCTCATATCACTGTCAGAGTCTATGTCAGTGCCAGTGTCAGTGTCAGTGCTACTTTTCTCTGTCAGCTTTGTCTAGTTGTTGTTCTTACCGCGTGCTGCCGCAGCAAGTCATGTTTTTCACTTTTCAGTTTGTGGATCTCTCCCTTCAGCTGATCGATCTGCCTCAGTAACTGGTCATGCACTGGGAAAAAATGAAAGACAGAGCTGGTGCCAACAAAAGCCGCAGAGAGCAGAGCAAAAGTATCAATCAATATTTAACAATTTGGATTGCCCAGGAAATCAAACACACCTTGAGACTGATCCCAAGTTTGGTCAACAACTTGTGGAAAAAAGTTTACACAGGATTCAGTTCATCCAGGCTGTGAATATTCACTTTGCTTGACCAAAAAAAAAAAAATATTGTCAATTTGCAATTAAACTCTAAAATTAACCCCAATTAATGGAACAATCTTACAACGTTTCAGGTTGAATAGCAGGCAAGAAATACAAAACAGGAACATTCTCTAGGTATGGTAGCATCAACACAGAAACTAAATCAAAACTGAAGATAGAGTTATTCCAGTGAATGTCATGCTAATTTGATTCAGAAGTTCGTGTGGTACATATCAAAATTTGAGCACCAAGCAAAATCAAAATTCCCAGTGTAGGTAAATTCTGTCTCTCTTGGGAACAGTCATTCCTTACTTGGACTGTTAAGCTCTCTAGCTAAGTCATAGAGATGTACTGTCTTAAAGTACAATGTTTGTTTGTGTTTATCGAAATACAATCATTTCTATGTTACTAGAAGTGCAGGTCAATCACTGGTACAGAGGTGTAACAAAATATTAGCATTTTGCAATTTCTCCATGAACCTAATAGTCTAAAGGGAAATTTCTCACATTGCAAGCAGAGATATAGTTCAAAATAACTAAATCAGTTTAAAAGACTGCACTGGCCAATTTCAGCTTTGCAAATCTGGGACCACAAATCTCAGACAAGAAGAAATTTGCAAAACAAATTCAAAAATTTTCCGCATGCCAAGTCTGACTAAGCAAACAAAAAAAACCCAAACCAGAAATGGAGAGTGATTGGTGTTCATGTGTAATTTGCATTCTTACAAAAGGTTCTACTCTTATTTACGACTGCCTAAGTGTAAATCATGATAATTTCTCGATTAAAAAAAATACATTTCAAAGTTCCAAACTACATTTCTTAGCCTGTCTCATTGAAGTTGATCTGACGTATACCCTACTGGATACCTCAAACTGTTCAAACACTGAAGTTTTGTGTAATGAATGGGAGAGCTCATTCACTCAATAAATTCAGTTTCTTTCATCTTCAATACATCTCCGAGACTAAAATTATTGTCCTCGGTGCTGTTGAACCAGATGGTAAGTACTGACCTCTGTGAAAAGTAATGACCGTGTAAGTAATAGAGAAAGAGAAAGGAATGAGGTTGAGGCCACGATCTGACCACATGACTTCCCAGCGTGCACTTGATGAGAACTTACCATCACTTTCCAAAGAGAACACGTACTCGCCGCTGTATTGAGCATTGATCTGAGTGGTCGTGTTTGGAGTTCCTGTGGATGACATGCTCTCCTGGGAGGGGAACAAAGGTCAATACATGATAAAAACTAGAACTATTGAGAATGACAGTGTTCACAATGGTAAATCTAAAACCCACAAGATGACAAGTTAGGGGTTCAACACATTGTGAGCACACAATCAGAAGTTACAATATATGAAAAGCCAATAAATCTAAACTTCTGAGGTCTGTTGTTAAAATTGTCAAGTTTTCCTTTCTCTTTAGATAAACATTCACAACTTCTTTTTCTTGAGAACATGAGGGCAATAAGGGCACAAAAGGTCATCCATTCTCAGTTGGTTTTTGCTCATGGCTAATATTAGACCAGACATGATTTCCCATTCAGTTACAATTCAAACTGTCATAGTTTTGCCTCTGTGGGCCAGTCACCTGTAGCCACACCTTGTTAAATGCAGTCATGTGTCCTGGAGGTGATATCTGGCAATATGTGTACATATATGTCTATATGTATAAGTTGACATATTAGCCAAGCCTGTGTTTGTATGTATCTATATTCTGTTTATCATAAGGGATTCATAATCGAGTGCAATAATATCCATGAGCTTATATTATCATGACCATTCTGACTAACCAAATCGGAGCTGAAAAGCTGATTTTTTAAACCTTCCCTCTATATAATTATAGCAAATGCATGAACACAAATTATTGAACATTTTAAAGTGAAAATTTGTTTATAAAAATTTGCTGAGCCAAATGTAAACAAGTCCGTTGGGAAATTTCTTATGCTAAAGTGAATAGGAGTAGGAGAGAGAAAACTGGTGAAGTGCTGACCATTACCATTCCTGTGTCCGAGTCTTCCTGGTTGCTGCTCTTATTGCTGGCGGTAGTGCTGTGGTTAAGGTTGACCGTGTTGTTGTTATTGCTGTTGTTGTTGATGTTGTTGTTACTGCTGTTGGGCGGATATTCTCCCTCCATGCTGTTAAAACTGCTCTCCGAGTTTGACCTGGATATGTGGATGAGCTGGTTTGTTCTGTGGATAAGATAAGAATCACACACTGCAATGATTAACCCTAGGGAATTTGTACTTAATGAGATCTTTGAGACAAACCTCAGGAATAGCTGATATCTCACTGAAATGTTCTAATTCAGGGCCAAGAACTCATCTTCCTTTGGAGATTGAAGGTTTCCACATGAAGCCAAGTGAGTTTGACACAAGACAATTTGTCTGACCAAAATCGACAATCAGCATGGACAGAGTAGCCGGCGGTCATTTGGCCAAGTGGCTGTGTCAAAGTTTCAGCTATAAGTGACAGAATTGCCATGATAAGACATCTTTTCTGTACTCACGTGCATCATAATTATGACTTTTTTAACTGATAAAAGAAAATATAGCGAACAGCGAGAGACAAAATCCAGAAGCTGGGGGATGTGAGCTGGGGGATCGAGCAAGGGAATGTGAGCTGGGGGATGTGAGCAAGGGGATGTGAGCAAGGGGATGTGAGCAAGGGGATGTGAGCTGGGGGATCGAGCAAGGGGATGTGAGCTGGGGGATGTGAGCTGGGGGATGTGAGCAAGGGGATGTGAGCAAGGGGATGTGAGCAAGGGGATGTGAGCTGGGGGATGTGAGCAAGGGAATGTGCGCAAGGGGATGTGAGCTGAGGGATGT
>JBCEWB010159033.1:0-10497 GCA_039654565.1 Peronia peronii
GATAGATAGATAGATAGATAGATAGATAGATAGATAGATAGATAGATAGATGGATGGATGGATGGATGGATGAATGGGTGGATGGATGGATGGATGGATGGATGGTTGGATGGTTGGATGGTTGGATGGATGGATGGATGGATGGATGGATGGATGGATGGTTGGAAGGAAGGGCGGGCAGACGGACGGTCAGGTAGGAGGGCGGGCAGACGGCCGGGCGCGTGGACGGGCAGATGGACAGATGGTTGGATGAATGCTATCATTCTAATATGATAGCAATCAGTATCTATACATACAAGTAATGCAGTGAAAGATAGTACACTGCCTGCAGATGTGGTACAAAAAATCGAAAGCAAATCACGGTGCCTGATCCTTCCAGTAATAGTGAGAAAAAAAAGATAAGAAGAAATAATGGATATGCAAACAAGAACAAGGTTCAGAAAGAAAAAAAAAATGCTTCAAAGAAATCCTCTTGAGGATAGGACAAGGAAACTCCATTAGTGCGGAGAATTGCCACTGGTTCAGTGGTGAGAAAGTCACGACACTGCAGTGCTCAGCAGCAATAAAGAGAGCAGCATAGTCACAGTCCATATTGCCTTACTACAACAAAATACCTGTTACTGTTGTGTTGTTTTTGTTGTTGTTGTTGTTGTTCCTATCAGTTGTTATGGTTGCTTTTTGCCCGCTGTTTGAAGTGCCTCGTTGGAAGGTTTGCTTAATTAATTAATGCCTGTAGATTTGTGTCAGTACGGATAGGACATGATGCTATTATGACACACAGATTTCTTTATCTGTCTGTCTATGACAGCATTTACATTCACGTTCAAAAAGTTCTCTTGAATCCTAAATATTTTGTCACGAGGCTTATCTGGTCAAAAGGCTCATTCGCTCATTATATACTGCCTTTGAATCGGTTTCCAAATAACATAATGATAATACAGATTATTGTAGTAGGAAAGTACTAAACCTGCATGTACTTTGCATTTAAATCTGAATTGCTATTCTTGAATATGAGTTGAATATCAGTATAGGAACCCTAGTACTACAGCGATCACGATAAACACGTTCAGCGTTAAATTATCAATATTTTGTATTTCTGGGGTTGCTACCAATTCTCTTCATACTAGTAAACAATATTTCCCCTATCTCCCACTTCCTCTTTCATCAGAAAAATGGGCCTCCCATTAGAGTTGTTGGAAGAACTGCCTCTCCTGACTATACTCCCTCTCGCAAACCCCAGACGACCCCCATCTGTATTCTGGCTTGAGCGCCGACAGGTCACTTCATAAGAGAAAACCATGACATTGTACTGGAAGTTGTAGCTTGCACGGCATGAAAAAAGAGAAGCAGTTTAATTTCTTTCCTAAGTAACATAACTCTATACATACCAAGTCTGGCATTGGCTCCTGCAGTTTCTCGATATCAATGATTTAATTTCAGACATCACCGGCTGGATAACAGAATTATTACCAAGATCTATTTTGCCAGTGAATAGAGTTTCTGGTAGATATTTCGAAGATTTATTTAGATCTCTTAACTTCAAGTTCCACTTCACAGGTATCTGGCATCTATAAATTTAAGGCAAGGTGAAGAAGATAAGATCTCTGTTTTGAAGCCTTATAATGTCCTGAGTTCACTCTGCATGATGATAAATATGCAATCCAAAATATTCAGAAAGAAACCGATGTTTATTTGGATTATTTGGAGAGGCAAACACCTGTAAGGCTGAAAGACACGAGAAGGGCGTGTCACATCTGGAAATTCCTCTCTCATCACTAAGTGAAGCATCTCTGCCGTTGCCACTTCATCTTCAGGAATCTGTATTACAAGAGCACATTGTCTGCATAATAGGGGATGCCATAATAATGTGTGTGCTGTGCTCGGTACAGCTTTAAAAAAAATGTAACCTTTAGATTTGTATTGTTTTGGGAAATGGAATTTGACCGAATTGAAAAGAGAGGGAGAGGAAGGTGTGTCCTATGTAAGAATGAGCACTTTCTGTTCAACTGGAAGAGAGACGAGGTTTATTTATTTTACTTTCCCATTATTTTTTGTATCAGGAGCTTATGACAAAAACGAATATTATGTATCTGTACATGTGGGTTTGTGTCTATGGAGAAAAGAAAGAAAAAGTAAGACAGAGGGAGATGTGCACTTTAAACCACCGGGGAATGATTACCAGAGTGTTGTACAGCTCGCCAGGAGCTAACCCCAATTACATGCAGAAAGACCCACTTAAAGTGCTGGTAAACTTTCGAAGTTCGCATTAGCAGCTTCTAGCACCCGGTCTCAGAGTCAACAAACAATTCCAATATATTGATATTTGTCGTGACGAAGTTGGTGTGGCATGGGGAAAAACAAAGAACAACAAATAGGAGATATTCTCACAGAGAGCCGAAGAGAATCAGTATTATAATTACTCGTCACCTTCGGCATCTGCATATTGGTAGCCCATGTTATTTCTCTTCTCTCGGCCTTTTTCAAAAGATTTGTCTACTACAGACTCAGTTGGTTATTGCACAGCAAAGTTATGACCGTATAGAATGGTTAAATGATAGTACAGTGTGGACGAGTGTCATCTTTTCCCCCACTTCTTAGGAAAATGGAACTACTGCGATGGATTGATAATAACGTCACAAAAAAAAAAAAAAAAATTGAAATGCCATGTGGCTACAGTATTCCAGCGTCATACTCAAACAGTGACATTTTGCACCAGCCAATACAAAATGTGTTTGTCTTTCCCTTTATGTGTTCGTCCTTGCCCCACTGAGAGATTCCCCTTTTTGTTTTCTTTCCATGTGCATAAACAAACTATGAATGGTGAAGTTAATTAGTGTCAAATATCCCCTGTTTACACAAGAAAAATGAAAAGCTGTACTGGTAAAATTTAAGGAAAGACAACCAGTTTGCTCTAATAGTAGTCACTATTAGTCACTCTGAAGCCAGATTATTGACAGACTTATTCCTTGAACTCGTTGATAGACACTTTGGATCTTCATTTGTAAAAGTTAAACTCTTTAGTTAACTATTATGCAGCAATTACTGTGGTCATCTTCAGGTAATCACCATTGCGCACTAGGCTCGGTTTGCAATGAAGCAAAACGGTGACCCCAGCCTTAAGGGAGTGTATTCATAGTATTGTATAGATGTCATCACGCTACAGTCATTACTCAAGTCCACCCAAAGAAATTAATGTGAAAAACAAAGGTTCATTCATCCGTTTTTCATTTAACCTTTCTGAAAGCTCCTCATCGTGCGCCTTAAATTTACGTAAAGCATTTAATTACCTCTATCCTATTATAATTATAATTGTACGTTTTATTACTGTTCTAGCTTCCCAAGCACCGTAGTAAAGACAGAGATGCCTTACATTTTGCCCCAAGAAGTTTCTTTTCCTTATCTTGTGATATACACACACATAGAAACGCACAATAATTATACAAATGTATTATCTAAGGTCGTTGTTTATGGATCCACCAGTTCCGTTGCTGGTTTAAATTTCAGATTCGAGGATTCAGCACAGTCGCAAAGGCATTTACATGACTGATGCCTTCCTATTAAGCGGTCCGACGGTAACCATTTGATAAAAGCTGTTCCAATATTATCATAAAAACCTGCAATAACTTGTTTTTCCCCATATCTATGTAATCAGAATAATCAGGCGATACTGACCAGTACATAGACTGCATATTAGGAAGTTACCAGAAACAGCTATTAAGGACGCACATATACATACACAACAAAACAAAAACAAATCATCGATGTAAATAACAACATAGAGAACTATCGTTAGGTACAATTATAACCGATTTATCCTTGAAGTTGCAATCCTCAAATTTAACTTATTTTTAGCTATAGAATGAATACTTCTCTTAATGTAACGAAATTAACTGAATGTTCAAGTAGCACCACGAGGCGACGTGATGTAGGCCTACTTTATTGCATGCACTGAGGTCGTTAATGAAACGAATTTATCAGGTAAATACTTTCCGTGGTATTCCAGATTTTGTCCACATTTTCACTTAAGCTCATTACAGAGGCGTGCTCCAAAGAGAGATTCTAATTCTTTCAAGACGTGGGAAAGAAAAATTAAAAAAGAAAAAAACCTCCCCCGCCTAGATTCATGTTAATTGGCACCAATTTATTTTAAGTAAGATATCAATAATTATATGAATTTTTTATTTTTATTTTTCTAACATAAAAATAACAAAAGTACTCCCAAGTCTAGATCACGAATTTGGAAGGTTTTCAGATGTGCTTATTAAAAGGATAGAATGGGGGAAATTCACGAAGTGAGCACTATCACTGTCAGGAATCTGGTATTACTGAGGAAAATCTCTCAAGGATAGTTTTTTAAGGGGAAAGGGGGAGGGGGGAGTCCTGAATCGGGTTTTCGCTCAAAACATTGATATAGGGTTTCCTTTTAAAAGTTATGCCTTTTCTCAATATAAAAATGGCCTAAACATAGTTGATGTGTCCATTCTAAAGTGTAGAAATGGTGGCTCTTCAAAGATTGCCCCGCCCCTCTGCCATCGAAGCTCTGGCTTCTCCGGGCTCCATATGCAGTAGTAAATGGTCAATATTTCACTGGCTACGGAAAAATGGCGTATAGAAGACTTCATTGTGATTTCCTTCACTAATATCGGGAACGCTAAAACCAGGTGTGGACACTGGCTGGCCACTACAGGCGCTGACCATACACCTGGGCCTCTAAAATAGACTTCCCACGGCCTAATGAGGGTGGAATATGCCTTGTTTTTGCTGTATCAGAGTATTATGGTGGGCTATCTGTCACAGCAATGGTACTTGGTTTTGACCGGTGAAGTCATGGCGGCCATATATAGCCTTCCCTGGATCGTGAAATGATTCTACGGAACCCTTTTGCTGATAGGAGTAAAGGAGCAAAAATGGAAGAAAAATGTGAGTAGGCGACCAGGAAAGGACAAAATAAGACTTAGAAATCATGGATTGAACTGTAGTATCTGAAGCAACATGTTCTGAGATTGAAATCTCGGTCAAAAGCTCGCTACAACTGTTTTTCTGCTGAAAAATCAAACAAACAAACAAACAAAAGAACTTAAAATACGTTTTGTCAAAATGAGTTTTTTTTTTTTTTAGCACTAATATGCGATCTACTTTTTTTCTATTCTGGAGCAAATGCCATGAAATTTGGCATGACTACAGAATAAAGCAATACACAAAAATGATCAGAGGGGATTTTTATAACATTTTAAATTTTTTAGAAATTTGAGATTTTGGGGTCAAAATTTCGAAAACTTCGTGACTTTTTTACATACCGATTTTAAACATCTGTGGAAAAAATACTGATCCAATTATCAAAAATCTGTTCGGAATGTTTTTAGATGTTGAACGCAAAAGTATATACGCAAACTTTCAAGCAAATCAGTTGTAGAATCTTATCTGTGGCAAAGTTACGTAGATCGGGAATCTAAATGCAAGATGGTGGCCGTTGCCATAGCAGCCATGAGTGATTTCAACTTTTATTTTCCTATTGTTTCCTCTAACTTGATCATGCCGAATTCAATGGGGATGGTTAAAATTACCCTCCTCCTCCTCCCCCCCCCCCCCCCACCCCCCAATAATCACTTTTTTTTTTATTGTTTTCATTACATGTATTGAGTTGGTACTGAATGTCAGTGTATTGAAATTGAAGCTATTTTGTATGAAATATTGACAATGATGATGATAATAATAGATGCGATGAAAAACCAGAAGGGTTAAAATAAAACCTTTGGCCACTATCATCAGTTTATTCAGTTTTGACCATATCAAATTCTTCAGATTGTCGTTTGTTTCTGTGAGCGTATTAAGTTAGTTCCGGTAAACAGTCTCTCTTAAATTTTAGGCCATTTCTATACACTGGTGTTAATGATGAGAACGATGATGATGGCCCAGATAAAGAAGAAGGAGACATCCATGATATTTTCTCGCTACATCAGGCATCTATAGAAAGTGTGAGCTAAACAACGGTCCTAGCAGTTCTATGTCCATCGATTTCCTGGCCGTTTAATTATTAATAGCGGAGATAGTTGTCAGATCGATGCCATGATCAATCTCTGAGATGTGAGTGGTATCTCGTCATGGGCTTAGATAGGTCATTGTGACATCAAGTATATATCATGTTTCATATCGAACGGACATTAATCATGTGTAAAAGTATAAAATGTTTTTTTTTTTTTAAAAAGGTCATGGGTTATCTAGGCGATGATAAAAAGAACAGAGAGACTGAAAAGGATTTTGTAATAAAGGAAAAAAGAGAGTGAGAAACAGACGGATAGACAAACAGACTGACAGAAAGGGAAAATACAGACAAATAGACAGACCGATGAACACATTGAGACAGACAGACAGATAGACAGACGGACAAACTGACGGACGGATGGATGGGTGGATGAATGAATCGATGGATGGATGGATAGATGGAATGGATGGATGGGTGGATGGATGGATAGATGGATGGATGGATGGACCGACGGACGGACGGACGGACAGACGAAACAGACATACTTTTAACAGTCATAAACAACCCTTTGGTTTAGTCACCAATTAAAAGTTTCTTTCGGGGCTAGCTTGAGATATTATTTTTAGAAAGAGGGAACACAATAAAATAATAATGATAAAAAAAACCTTATCATTCAACAACATGTGATTGTGTGGTCCTTTTGTTTTATTTCCTACGTTTTGAGATCATACTTCAACATTGAAGACTTGCAGAGAGTTTCATGTTCGTCTTCATACGTTCAAATTTAAGTACTCAGTGATCTGATAATGAGCTACAATGGAATAGCAAAACTCCACTATCATCAAGTCATTTTTGTTGTTGTTGTTGTTTTGTTGTTTTGTTCGTAATCTTGATGTTTGTAAAAATCAAAACTATAAATCACCAAAACACTCATAGAAGGCTTACGGACTGGAAAACTGCTGAATGTATCCATCTGAAATTTGGCACACTAAATTGCTGCATAGTGATTTGTGTCTCTACTTACATAAACCCGAAAAAAAGCTTATTATGTTCGGCATTATTCTAAAAAGGAATAATAATTGAATGGTAAGTTTGCGACGGTGTAATATACGAATTGTGCGTTCGCTAGAGTGACGAATGATGTTGTTAGTGGTTGACAGTTTATCCAGGAAAGGAAAAACTCCGAAGTCTCACCTACTTGTAGTGGAATGGGCTCCCCTGGCAGGCCAATAACCTTGTATGTCGAGTACAACTCTTCTGGAAGCCTCCTGATGAGTCCAGAAGAAGAATAAGAAAAGAAGAAGAACAACAACAACAACAATAACAACATCAACAACAACAAATGAACTGTCTGTCCTAGAAAATATCCAACAGACAAATGAATGATCTATAGGCTTGTTTTTTTGCGATGGAAATGATGAGCGTTGATGCAATGTTGGCCAAGCATTTTGCACAACATATTGTTGTTCTGAGTAACAAGAGAATTTACATGACGGAGGTAATTTCCCGTCATAATTTCCGGTTATGCTGACGAAATTGCCATTAACAGCGTCCATATTGCTGTTGTGGCCGGTGCTTTTGTTTTTTGTTTTGTTTTTGCTTTTAACTTTCGTCTTTGAAGAAATCTAGCCTATTCCTGGCATCTGTTGATCGGGAATGTTCGGAGCATGACCTCATGTTCTTTGGACATGAAAAGCATAGGCACAGAATCATTTTAAGTCAACAGCGTATGCTGGCAGGTGGCCTATTCCAGGTTTTTTACAGACCAGAAGAAGGAGTGGAGGCAGAGACGGGGAAGGGGGGGGGGGGGGGGGAGGGGGGGGGATCTGATGGAATCTCTTAACAAGTAACGGTCAAAGGAACATTTCAATAACAATGAAATTATTTCCTTTAGCTTCGGATTTCCGTTCTTTTCCAGCAGATTTGGGCCTCCAGCTCTATAAATCTCAGCATCAAAAGCGTGAGTAATTCTAGAACGGACAGCCCTCGGGTAACAAAATAATATTCCTCGTTGTGCTTAAAGAGCAGCCTCTCAGAACTATTTTGTTGAGGCGGTAATGGGACTCTTGGGCAATATTTCCTTCATATATCTAACGGGTTCCTTACTAGGAAACTTTGACATATGCCAATACATATTTCGTTTTTTTGTTTTTTTTTGTATGACGTACAGGAAGTTTCCTTATCACACAATGTTAAAATTAAGAAAAGCACACAAAATTAGTTTGATAATCATGGTGTTTTAAGAGATTTTGACAATACTGAAAGATTGACCATCTTCATCAGCTCAGCACTTAACTAGTTCAGAATCATCGGGACGTCATTGGCAAATTGTGTCAGGCGATATGTTGAACGATTAGACCTGGCGAATCCCATCCCTGTTCAGGCAGGTCTGAAGTAGTAGTATTTTTTTCTTCTCTTTGGTGGATGTCAGCCAAGGCTTAAAGATTCCATATCCGCGAGATAGATTTATGAACATAATTATAAAAGTGTCTGATCTAGCAACGTTAGTTTGTTTCAAGCCAAAGGGTCGAACCCTTTGCCTTTTTTTTTTTGCATTCAGCAGAATAGACTCTATTTGTCACTTATTATCTCATGAACTCCTTGTAATCGATGGTTAAATCGGGATCAAAAGCAGGCGACTCCTTATAATGTGAGTGGAGTTATCATTTAGCAAACATACGATCACTAGGTTAGATTTTTTTCTTTACCATCTTTCCAAGCACACATAGGAGTTATCGCTGATCATTAATTACATTACTGATTAAACGGCTCATAGTACTGAGGGACAATATGGAACAGTTCATGATGATTTAGATAGAACCACATTATTTAGAATGTCACATATTGTCCAACTGTTCATTTATATCTCTGCACTTTTTGTAGTGTTCCTTATACAAACAATGTGAATGTCAAGCGGCTTGGGTAGGGCGCGAACAGAGAAATGGAACAGACGGTCAATAAACAATCACATCTCGCAGAGCCTGAGTGCAGTATGACCTAGCTGGTTCCTCTGTGTAGTCTCCAATGATAGAATATCTATTATCACTCGCGGGCAACAGGCTAAATGTTAAAGTAAAAGCTCTGTATTGTGGATGTAGCGGGTTTTTCGATTGTTCTTGTGGTTGATTCTTTCAAATGCTTAGTGGAGAGGCTTCAAGGTGTGCAGCAGAGGTCTTGCACGATACAGATCAGCCGAGACAGAGATATACATGATATTAATGAATACCTAACAAAACTTGTTCGGCAAGAAGACAATTGTTACCCTGCTTAGCACTGACGTTGATTCTGTTCCTTCTTTGCTTAATAAGGGACCAGACTGATTTTTTTTCTTTTAATTTCAACTTCTTAGTTTAATTCTTTTTGTTTTTGTTTTATTTGTTTTGTTTAAGATAAGAAATCCTCCATTATTTTATGTTCGTGTGAAAAATTCACAATGAAAGAGACTACTTGTAATGACGACTATGATAATAGTAATCAAAATGGCGATGATAGGAATTTTGGTTTTCCTAAGCTATTTTCTTGACTATTTGAGTGAGATTCTACAGTTCTTGAGTATGACCTTGACTGCCTAGTCCTCCCCGAGCTCCTCCGCCCCCCTCCCCCCGTCCTTGCCGAGAGGCTATCTTAGTTAGGCAAATCTACCTCAGTGTCTTAATATTTCTGTTCCTCCTTGACTATTCAGTTAGCAGTAACGTTCTACACCCTGAACTAGAAGTTAATACCCATTAATTACAGGAGATTTCTTATCTAGGCATAGACGAGAACGAAAGCAAATAAAAACATATACTAAATTGTGCTCAGCAAAAACACATAACTCGTGGAAAAAAAAAGAACACCAAGGATTATGCTTTCAACACCATTCAAATCTAGACTAGAGTAATAATTATGTTCAAATAAAAAAAAAGCAGATATTTTGACGACAGCAACGACTTGGTGAGGTATTACAGGAAAACAATAGCAGGGAGGGAAAACAAGTTTTCTTTATAAAGAATCTGATTGTTGGCCAAAATGGTTTGCCTACATTTTTTCTACTTTTTTTTTAAGGCAAGGTTTTGTGGAAGGGCCGCGGAGCGGGGCAATAGCACCATGTAAGAACAGGTGTCTAGTTGTGAAAGCAGAATCATTTGATGAAAGGCGCAACGTGTTTCGAGGTCTCACGATAATTCCAACTAAAGAAGGGGAATTTGCATTTCTGAAGTACATAGGACAGAGGTGGAAGTACAATGGGCTAAAAATGACGGACGAAAGCATGAAGGCTGCTTATCTGTGTATTTATGTTTCTATTTTGTTTACATTGGAGAGTGTGAGTGTTTATGTAGCATGGGAACTTGTGTGAATATGCACGTGAAGTGTTGATTAAGTGGTAGCACAAGGAATGGAGGGCAGGCCTCTCTCTTTCTGTGAGTTTGAGATATTCAGGGTGTGTTTCATTTTAAAGTCTGTCTATCTATCTATATCTATCTATCTATCTATCTATCTATCTATCTATCTATCTATCTATCTATCTATCTATC
>JBCEWB010159044.1:0-10497 GCA_039654565.1 Peronia peronii
AGGAGCGGGGGGGGGGAGGGGGGGGGAGGGGGGGGAGGAGAGTTAGAACTAGACCTCACATTGGGAAGATAATTTTTAAAGAAATTCTATTTGTTATTTGCAAAATATATTAATGGCTAAAGATGTCCTAAGGTCTGAAATATGAGACATGAAATTTGAAGATTGAGATAATATCAAGCTAAAGCAACTGTTGATTCTGAGACTCCAGTTTGACATGCGTCGCCAAGGGCCGTCAATGGCCTTCAATGGTCGTCAATGGCAGTCAATGGCCGTCAATAGCCGTCAATGGCCGTCAATAGCCGTCAATGGCCGTCAATAGCTGTCAATAGATTGTGTGTGTGAACGAGACAGATCTGGTCTTCCCGTGGTCCGGTGAACAAATTAAGACCACAGAATTAGAATAGGACGGATAAAATACAAATATCATTTTCTGTGACGTTGTCAGACTTTGGCCGCCATCTTCAATGACCTGCGACACACATGAATGAAAGCATTTTGAAATTTTAATCTGCCACGGGTCAAGGAAGTGTTTTCTTGAAAAAATAAATATTACACAGTAGATATCTGTCTCTTGAATAAACTGCAGTTTTATCCATAGTCATCCACATCCTAACTCTATTTATTGATTTCTTGTTTTATGGTCCACCTTTGAAAAAAAGTGAACAAATTTGACCTCAGTTACAGGAACATTTTATCGCAAGCAAAGTTTGTAGGGTTAAAAGAAAATCAAGAGAGCGATCGGAGGTCTAACAAGATGGCGGATGTGAAAATTGCAAATAGCGAATCACAGAAGCGCGTAACGTTTTTTTTTGTTTTTTTTTCAAATACTGCGGTCGGGAATGGTGATATTTGATGACGAATGGAATGTGGCTGACGCTAAGGCGTTGGTTCTGTTACCATGGTAACCATGGCGGTGAATCTTTGCTGCAGACAAGGGGGGAAAAATGGCGAGGGAAGATCACTCCCATGTGTAGCCTGAGCTGGGCTGTGTTCTGGGGGACTGACTCACGCTTCGAACCTGTGGACAAACAGACAGACAGACACACTGACTGACAGACTGAATTGGCCCCATTTTTCACATTTTTATTATCATGTTGTCCACTCTCTTTTTGAGAGTGAGCGGATTGGTGGAAACGTTTGTTATGTTCAAGGTCATTCACATATGATGACCCCGTGTGAACTGTCATGCTTTATCTTGACTGTACTTATCTTGTCTGGTCCTATCTGGTCCTGTCTTAACATTACCTAGTTTTTCATATTTTATATTAGCTTAGCTTATCTTATTGGCCCAAACACAAGATGACCTAATTAGGCCACTGGGTTACATTTTGTCGTCGCACTATTAAATCAAAGGCTGTTTCTTTAGCTTAAGTACGATGACTGTAATGTTTCGTCTTCTGTGGCATTACTGAATCAATAAATGTGTGCTTGCATAAATAAGGCAAAATGGATGTGTGAATAACTGAATGAATGAAGGAATAAAAGAATGAATGAATGAATGTAAGATGAACAAACTATCAAACTAATAAATGAATGGGAAAATGACTTATACATGAATGCATAACTGAACAAGTGTATGATAATGAATGAATGAATGAATGATTGAATGAATGAATGAATGAATGAATGATTGAATGAATGGATGGATGAATGATTGAACGAATGAATGAATGAATGATTGAATGAATGAATGATTGAATGAATGAATGAATGATTGAATGAATGATTGAATGAATGAATGAATGAATGAATGAATGAATGAGGGAAGATGACCGAAGCTATGGGTAGAACAAATGAATGAATGAATCAGTCAATCAAGGGAAAACCGAAAGAGCAAATCAATAAAAAAAGTGACCTAAGGTCAGTTGTGTAGCAGACCAGACTACGGTACTGACCAGAGTTCCCAGCCGGCCACCTAACCGCGTCTTGTCGTCCACTCGGCTGGTCAAGCTGTCCGGCAAGAGAAGTCTCTGGGAGGGGGAGATGCTGCTGGCCATCAGCGGTGACGTGGCAGTCAGCGATTGGCCGTTGCCTGAAAGAGCGCGTAGCTGGCCGTTTCTGCAACAGTCATGAATAACAGTAACACTGGTAACACTGATAACAATGACACTGATAACAATGACACTGATAATTATGATACAATTACAACGTAGCAAATGATAATAACAATAGTAATTATTATAAGAGATATTAATAATTATAATAGCGATAAGAATGATAATAATATATTAATATAATAATAATAATTTTAATAATAATAATAAAAAAAATAATAATAGTAACAACGATAAAAATAATAACAATAATAAAAAAGTTCATAAAAATAATAATAATAATAATAATAAAAAATAATAATAATGATAAAAATGTGAAGAATGTCACAAGTTCGAAAAATGAACATCCTCATACATATCACAGGGAAGCATATGATTATTTCCTTTGTTTGCTTGTATTAACACACTTATGTTGGCAGTTTCGGTCCTGATATTCAACACAGGTCTGTATCTTTATACAATAAAAATGACAGTGATAATAATGCTGATGATTATAACATTAATAACAACAAAAGAATAATAAAAGTAATAATAGTAATATTTTCAATATTCAAAACATAATAATGCAACATTTTCAGCAATTTCAGCTAAGACTAGTTCTCCAGATGTGATGTTGGCTGCTTTTAATTTATTACAATTTAAATAAAATGATCATAATATTATATAATTATGATAGAATCTATGAAGATGATATTAATAATATAATAATATAATGTTAATACCAATAATAATAAAAATAAAAATAGTAATAATAGTAATAAAATAATATAAAAGGAGCAATAATCATCAGACATTGACAAAATCTTCATTGCTTTTACAGCATCTTTTTCTTTCTCATGTGGCCAAATTCCGACAGTGAGATCGTCCGACAAAAATAGTTCCAGTTAATCAAATCTCTTGAAACACAGATATTACTGAGCAATGTCGAACTATCAGGCGGTCTCCTTAAAAGGAAAACTTATTTACAGACAAGCATCCTTTATCTCCTCGAGTATTTCAAAATGACCCATGAACATAATACCGCATGACTGTACTCAATCTAGTAGATAAACTATATATCATTATTATTATTTGTTCATTTATTTCTTTTATATTTAAAGTCCTAATCGAAAGCTATTTAATATTTAAATACTGCCTGTGAAAATATTTTTGGAGAAAGGAATTGGGATAACATATTTAAACATGCTTTACATGACAAAGACAAAACATACAGCATAATATCCCAATAAAGTTTAAAAACTCAGAGCTAAAGAAACATTGCAATATCATTTAGTCACCGATATTAGTGTTGAGATTAAAGATTACTCCTGTATCATATGGGTACCATCAAAGAGATTGTTCCTGCTAGTGCTTTAACAAAGGGTTAAATATAAATGCCACATGCTGAATATAACATGGATTAGCGAGATTATGGTACAGTACATTGGTTAAGCTACCATACACACCCATGTTTGTATCGTACATGGCGCTTGGCCACTGGCAAGGGGGAGGTAACTACTGTGAGATTTTGAGAGAGATGGTTCACCAGTTGTCCCACCGTGGCCGGCTTCTGCTGGTTGCCAAGGTTACCTAGGACATTTCTCTGCTCACCGTTCTCAGAGACTGGGTTACTCACAGCCCCACCCGAGGGCGGCGAACCGTACAGTTTCTTAATGTTGTCTATGGCACTGGGGCTCAAACTGGCTAATCTATCGGTCTGAGACAGGGCTGTTGTTTTCTGGCGATTGCTTTCCTTCAGCTGTCTTAAGATATTGACAGGTTCTACTTTCGATTCCTGCCGCTTCCCTTTCTTTTGATTGGCTGCTGAGTCCTGGGTTTTCCCGTTCAGCAGTGACGTAGTTCCGGTTCCGGTCTGTGGCGTCCAAGTGGTTGTACTAGACAGCGGGGTGACATTTAGCGGGGGTTTATAGTTCAAATTACCGGCTAGAGATGGGGGAATATTTAAAGATGAGGATGGCGTCCTAAGGGAAGTTGCTGTCGTGAGAGGTGATAGTGCAGATGGTGGTGAAGCAGCTGTTGTAGCCGTGGTGTAAGAGTGGCGTACGATGGATAAGGCGGAGGATGGCAGAGGTTCTATAGGCTGTAACTGATGGTAAGGGTTTCGTCGGGCGGTCATGGGGAAGGCGCTCAGTCCGTTGATTTCGTCGGTGTCGGTGCCGTCGGTGGAGCTAGAGGTGCAAACAAACACGCCGTGACAAGTGGTAGGTGAAGCAAACAACATTATCATCAGTATGAATATCAACAACAGCATCATCAACAACATCATCATCATCATCATCATCAACAACAACAACAACAACAACAATAACAACAACAACAACAACAACAACAACAACAACAACAACAACAACAACAGCAAGGCACATGTTAGGTGTATGGTGATATGTGTTCATTTATCGTGTGCAGAGTGAGACAGCAGAGACCACAATAATGAAGCGCACACGTGCAAGACCACTGGTGTTTGTTCTGAGAATGACTGGACTATGTCACGTTCACAAAATAATTTTGATATAAGGGAAGGAACTATCAGGAATGGGCACAGGATAAGGGTTAAATTATTATGATTAATAATTATATTATCAATAAACTATTAGATCTTTCCAATTGGCCTATCTAGCATTTAAAATTGAGGATTTCATGAAGGAAAATGAATAAAATGAAATGGCTTGTACAATTTCCTAATCTTTTACAGAAACGGATTAATCTTTCATAAAGATGGCATCAGCATCATGTCCACATCCCTGCCACTGGTTTGAGGTCCATAGCTATTTTGTTCCATGTTTGCTTCATTCATTAACTGATTTTATCTTAGCCACAAAATGATTCTCCACTAGTTGGGCTTAGAGGGCAAAAACTATTAGCGTGCCATCGTAAAGATTATTCCATGGGAGAATTTAACACCGTTTGTTTGCTTGTTTGTTTGTGTTGGGGTTTAATGACACATCAGCACGATTACGGCTATACTGTGTCAAACACGGTAAGATCCGTTTACACGTCAAGAAGAAGAGAGGAAAGAAAGCGGAACAGAAGGCAGGAGCAAGGAGAAGGAGAAGCGATGTCTCCCCTGGAATGTCGAGGATGGCATTCCATAGGAGACATCCCACCAATGGCGGGCTTACACTGCCTGCAGGTGGGAGCAGAGAACCTACTTATAAACCCCGGACCCCCGCGGGGGGAGAATTTAACACTGTAAACTGATATCCCAAACGAGCATCAGTAATAATCAATCGATAACAATCTTTGCCACAAATCTGCAGGTCCCTGCGTGTCCTAACCTCTAAATTCCAACAAATTTGACACAACCTTTAGTAAGTTCAATTGAAGTGTGACTGACACTAGCTAGTTGTACCGACTGTAGCGTTACGTTCTTCTTTCTTTTTAGTCACCCTTTTTGTGCAAATTTCTTTAATTTTCTTGATTAATTTGTGATGAATGCCATTCTCTTTTTTTTTTTTTATCTATTCACCAGCGAAAGTTCCTCTCTCTTCCACCCCTTCCCTCCCCCCCTTTTTTTGACGAATTTTCTTTGCCAATTCCTCAATTCCTTTTTCGACAGATTTTCTTTTTCCTGGATTTTTTAAATTCCTTTTCAGATTAATTCCTTATTTTTACCTGCAGAAATAATTACCTGAGAAGATCAACATCTGTCTATGCTGCAAGTATTGATTCATTTGGAATGATCCAGAAAAGCTGTTACGAAACAGAAATCCAAGAAACAATAACCCAGAAATGTACATGTAAACCCCAGGAGGGGAAGCTGCTGGCAAGATTGTGTTCAAAACTCTGTATAGCGAGATGCCCATCAATCTGTTGCCGACAGTATTATTTCCCTATGATTTTCACGGGAAGAAATAAGATTGACGTTGATTAAATGTTACCGATATGATGTCACGGATATAATATTGTAGATGAGATTGTCAGTGGTAACATCTGGGCCTGTACAGCTGGTCATACAGCTCAAATAGAAGGAGATATGTATTGCTATTATCATAACATGCTTCTATATCATTGCAAGTTATTGCATATAAATACAACGTCTGAATGACTTTTGATATTATTAGGATATTTTTCTGTATTATCAGAAGCCCTTGCGTATACATTAATAATACAGGTGGTATTGTAATAATTCTAGATAAGTCCAGAAAATTGGTTTTGTAAGCAAAAGAAATTGCATAATCATACGATAAGTTAGTGATTGTATAGATCTAGTGCTGGTATCAAAAAACATATTATTATATGTATATCTGGTTAACATAATTATCTTGCAATCTAACAGAGGTTTCCAAGTTTGTAACATAATATGTGTTAATTGTGTGACAGAGCATAACACACGGCAGTTGGACTGTAATGAATCTGTGCTAACTGTAACATATATTATACAAGAATGAGGAACTTTCTGTCATAACCTATTGCTAACAAAGCTGGTCACCGCAAGTTAAGATTTTTAATATGCAGATGATATAACAGTAAACATTCAAGTTTTGAATTGTGTTTGTTTATTTGTTGATTGGTTATTTGACGTAGAAAAAAGATAGACTTTTGACTATAAAGGTAAAATTGTATGTATTTGAACTGTAGCGTGTTTGATGTGTCAGTTTGTGTAAATGTTAGAGCACACATTCCGTGACATGGGTTATGTAAGCTGTTGTAAGTCTCAAAGGGTTAACTTTTGTACCCACCTTTGGTCCTCTGGGTCGTTGCCATGGTTACGGGCGTGGAAGGTGGAGAGGAGGTAGGAATTGACGCCATTCATTGGCTGGGAGGGGGCGGGACTGAGCTCGCGCAGATTGTCTGTGAAACAGAAAGATCTCAGGTCAAAGGTCAAAATTGAGAGCACATCAGTTGCAATATTTATGGATAACATTTACGTAACATTTACCCCTAAAATATTCTACCCATTCATGAAAAAAAAAATGGATATTAAACCAAATTAAGTCAAAATATTGATATTTGTGGAAATGAGCACTCATCGTTTTCAAATCTTCTCCTTGGACATGAGCAGCAAGAAATTGGTGTTTTTTTTTGTTTTTTTTTGTCTTTTATTACTGAGATAGATTTTTTTTTTTTTAAAGGAAAATGGATATGAAAAGTTTTCCCTGTTTCGAATCATGAAGCAAAAGGCGCTGTTTCAGTAGATCTTTTTGTTTTAAGAAATGAGTTTTGACATAAAAAGTTTCGTTCTTTTTTTTTTCTGCTAAGGTACAGCAAAGTGAATGAGATGAATGAGTGCAGTATTATATCACAATTGTTCATCTGGGTCGAAGCGCCGACAAATTGATGTCTGAGGAAAAAGATATGCTATCTGAATGTGCAGACCAGAGCTCACAAACATGTTAGGAATGTTACAGACTCACATGACAACCTTTGACTGACCTCCCCCCGCCCCACACACACTTTTTTGTGATTTTCAGTCCCCGTTGTCAAATATGACGATAACAAAATTTATCATTATCATTTATTCCTACAACCTGAACAAAAAGATTGTTACAGTCATAATGATGAGAAATATTGCGATGTAAGCAATTCTTGGCTGTTTTCCCTATCTTTATTCCCTTAATTTGGCACTTAGAAAATTATAACCCTTTGTTGACCCTGCGGTGTCAGTTGTGTCAGTGCTCTGTGTCAGCTTTGTCAGGTCAGACATCTTTAATACGTCTGGAGGACGAGATTTTTCCCCGGAGAGAAGATGATGACGTCAGAAAAATTCTGATCGTTCTCGTCGTATCGGTGTTCATGTTTTAGGAGGGAATTCTCACCAAATGGTAATGGAAATACGATGTGTATTATTAAGGAAAACAAATGTTCAAAGATGATCCGGTTACTGCAGAGATTCCTTAGGGCAAAGACATTGTGCGATACAACATAGATCTGAGCGTTTTCACTGCACAAGACAATAATGACATCCTTTACAATGTGAATGTCCAGATCAGCCAGTATCTAAAGACTTAAGGTTTACTCATTAAAAAAAAAACAAAAAACAAACTTATTCTGGCTCCTAGGAAACAAAATGTAAGCTCTGGCATGTTTTCAGCAAATCGTCAGTGTAGATCAGAGCTCACACACTGAGACAATAAATGTACAAAACTACAGGATTTTATCAAATCGACTAGCAAACTGTCCACTAAACAGCACACCCGACACCAGCACATTCAAAGCTACACAAAAGCACAGAGAACACTGAAGGTGCCTTCGATGGAAAATATCCACTGCCACTAATCATGGAGATTCAACGAGGCCTAAAACCTGAAGTAGAACGAAGCGCAAAGTGGAGACAACACAGACAATATTCAGCTTCAGTTTATGTTATTCAACACTGATAATTATTTGAACATTTTCCTGTTATTTTACAAGTCTGGTGCCAGTCAGTCGAAACTTGAAAGACATTACACGTATATGCAGAAACTCTTGAGCTACAAAATCGTAAAAAAATCATATACAAATTGAAAATCTTATGCAGATTTACGGTATTGGTTTGTCAGTCACACTGTGAATGTAGATATTACAACTGATTTTGATCTGTCAAATAATAGTTGACGGACCATTTCGGAATAGAGTAACGCAGCAATGAATAGGAGCCAGTAGTGCAGTAGCATCAGCTGTGAGGATAAAATTGAAGTTTGTTTTTCAACACAGTGACAGAATGGGATATTTTTGTAATTTCTTATCTATCACTAACATGTTCTTGGTTAGTGTTCCCCGTTCGTTGAAACGGTTTTCATACTAGATCATTTCATGTTTGTTAGGAAGTTTATCTGAGGACTGTTGGGCTCTGTTGGGCATTGGTCACTTCTAAAGTTTTTAATAGATTTCCTCTGATTTCATGGCTCACAGGTGTAGAATTTGATTTGAACTGACTGGCGAAGAAAAGACATTAATGAGATATCTACTACAATAGTAGACAGAGATTCCTATGGTGTCCGTCCATCACCTTCTAAACGCTACAACAGCGTCTACTGAGACTGGCTACTCTACCACAACCACGACAACATCATCCTGAGCTAGTGGTGAGATACTCACAGAAAGTGGCATAACGAGGGGTGGTCAGCTTTGCTTGCTGTGGGAAAGCTGATAGTAGTAAGGAGGTCAGTACAATTTATGGTCATGGAACATAACTACGGGACGGTCAAAGTACAATATCGCCAACCAATCTTACAGTATTTTCTTACCAGAAAGAGAAAGATAAATCAGACACTGCACAGCTCCAAGTTTTCACCATTCCTAACAGAGGCACAATTTATCTCCTGAATATTGCAAGGGAAAATATGACAAAGCTCTATTATGACATTGAAAGAAAAAAAAGATCTTTCCCTGA
Organism: Peronia peronii; assembly: GCA_039654565.1. Lineage (NCBI taxonomy): Eukaryota > Metazoa > Mollusca > Gastropoda > Systellommatophora > Onchidiidae > Peronia > Peronia peronii. Next base: position 9,367 of record JBCEWB010159044.1, read on the forward strand.
AATATGTCATCAGTTGAAAATTTTTTTTGAGTTTGTTTAGAATGCCAATGTCTTTTGATTATGTCGTCGACACGGACAAAAGTTACCGGCTGAAATTCTCATAAAAGGCAGTTATTTAAATAGTTTAGGAAAAGCAATGTTAAATGGATGAAATTCCAGTGAAGAATGATGCAAACTAATAGCCGTGCAAAGTTTGTTTAATTTTTGTACTTCCTTTCTGAGGAGTTCCCTAAGTTGTGCCGAATGATTTTGATCGAGCTGAAGGCTATACTGTATGTCATGGTTAAAGACTGGTGAAGGTGGTAGGTAAAGTGATATATGGGTGAAATATTACTATTCATGGCATGTTATCGGCATAACAGTTTTGATTCTTCCTCATACAGATGTACAGATAAACAGCTCAAGATAGACACACCCAGTGCAGTGATATATAACACAGCCATGATATCGCCCTAGGGTAGGGTTGCATTTCACAAACCTAATCATGAGATCATTCAAATTTGTGAGGAATGAATATAAGTCCGCCATACAAATCTATGCTCTAGAACTGTTTTTAATCTAAAATAGCCAGCATCTTTTAAATTTCCAGCCTTTTAAAACTATATTCTATACACTGTATGGAATATGTAGGGCTAGGCTGTAGAGGTACTTGAGACATAGTTATTGTCCAAGATGCCAGCGTGAAGATATTCTACACATATGAAATTCAGTTTTATCACAAAGAAACCTGGCAACTAACATGAGGAAATAACGTGACATTTCACAGTTCAATAATGACGGACTCCGTGCTGGCCTGCACAGATATTTCAATCCAGTAACACCAGAACGACAGCGGTAATATTAGCGTAACTGTTGGAGCACAAGCTTGAATGTTGTTACCCATATGGTTACGGCAGATGAAATTCCTATTCAATCGCCATTTTCTGATTACGATCTTTCGTTCTCTTAAAATTCCATCTAACAGAGTGAAATCCAGAGAAACATTCATAAATCATCCCAGCTGAGGGAGAAGGGGGAGGGATAAAAACAACAGCAATTATAATCATGAGAAAGGCAACATCAGCAACAACAACAACAACAACAACAACAACAACAACAACAACAACAACAACAACAACAACAACAACAACA
>JBCEWB010159055.1:0-10496 GCA_039654565.1 Peronia peronii
GAAAAAAAAAAAAACAAAAGGGGTTTTTGAAAAAAAAAATCAAAGTTTGGGGACCCCCCCCCCCCCCCCCCCCCCCCTTAACTAACTATCATAATTTCTTCATCATATTAAACCCAAGAGTTTTCATGACATTTGGTATCGCAAATGATCCATTTTCATAGCTTCTATCAGCAAAACAAAAATAGGAAATTTAACGTTTAAGGGACTAGATATTCTTTTGGGGGGTACCAGATGAGATCTTTCCCTAGTGTCCTGTGTGGCCTTGAGTTCACCTGCCCGATGAAGTTCAGCTGATGTGAATTTGGGGCACAGTGACCGATGATATTGTTGGAGATCATAGCCAAGAGCTGTGTGCATCCCTAGAGCTAACAATAATTAGGGCCAGGGCCAGAAGGTTAGTATTAGCATTGATCATGATCCAAATGACTGCATCCACCTTTGCTATCACTCTTGTCTTAAGCAGGTATGTCCAAAGTCCGGCCGGGGGCCAATTGCCGCCCGTGTTCAAATTTTCACCGGCCCTCAGCCTCTGCGGTGTTTTCAATGTTCTTCCCGAAAGTTTTCCAGTCAGGCTTCCTCATTATTTTACGCAGTCTTCAAATATGGAAAGCAGAGTGGTTTGGGTAAAAGCTTGTTCATATTTACTTGTGTTATGTGTGAAGAAATGAAAGGTATGCCATTTGCAATAAGAATTTCATTAAATATATAACCTGCACTGAATTATGAATGTTAATGATCTAAAGAATGTCAGACTGAATGAGTAGCCCCATATATTTTCACCTCACCAAATCTAGCCCTCTTTGCAAGAAATTTGGACACCTCTGTCTTTAACTTTGATCGAAGTTTTGGCGGACAACCAAGTCCACATTCATTTTTTTTAAGCCAAAATCTCATCTAGAATGTGACCTACCCCATGTGAAAAAGAGATTGGTGTTTTAAATTAAAATTCATCTCGAGGATAATGTAAGTACAACATTTACTCAGTGGACACCGTGAGGAGTTTGTAATGGCAAGAGCAGTTACATAAAGCCAACACTGAGAAATGGTCATTTTAATCTTTTATCATCATCATGTAGAGATCGTGAATCGTCTGTGACAAATTTGCTTATTAGAATTCAAATGGAAGTGATGATAATTAGGTAAACATCTGCTGGTTTTCTAACGTCTTGTAGTTAGGGTCCGTTTTAATTCACAGTTAAGTTCGATTCGTGACTTGCATTACATACAGACAACTGAAAGACAGGGTCAATATGTCTTTTCTTATTGTTACTATTGATTTCAGTTGTCGTGCGTGTTGGTGTCTTTAATAATTCTTTTTGTTGTCATTGATATTGTCATCATTCTGTTGTATGTACTTTTACAACAAATAACAAACTTATATTTTTCCCCCACAGGCACTTCATGTAACATCATGGGGGAAAACTTTGGCTTGAAAGGCAACAAGTCAAAGACAGAAACATGCCTTAAAACCTTGATGTGTTACTCTTGTGTACACCTCAAAAAAGTAAAGTCTCAGATAACTGGCCTCTTCATCCCTCCAAATTACTAAACTTTAGATGGGTCGTGTCATTTCTCTGTCTATAAACTTTGCTTCTGTGTTTAATGGAACAATAATAACAACAACAACAACCACAAAAGCAAAGAAACAAAAAGCAGAGAACCACATTCAAATAAAATCAAACAAAACAAACAAAAAAAAAAGACTTATTTTTGTCCATATGATTGAACCATTTAAGACCATCAGTTAGTTCCGACGCAAGACAAACGCTGGAGCAGATGGCATTAGACGAACATACCTGTCATAGGATCAGTGAGACTCTGGAATGCCTTCTCCTTGTTATTTGTTCGGAATGGAACAGGCAATGCAGCCAGGGGACCCTGCCAAACAGTTTTATGATATGGTTTGAATAGCATCAAGGTATTCCTCCGGTCGTAAGCCACTTATAAATATACACCTCCCTCTCAACGGTCTCTGAAATGATCATTTAAAGAATAGGCGGATGAATATTTAAATGTGGCCCATCAGTGTATGCAACACTTCTTGTGTCTGATCTTCCATTCCAAGACAGTCTACTTGTCTGAGGAATATTATGGTAGACACCAGAATATTCAAATGCATGAAAAAAAAACTAATGAAAAAAACAGAGAATAGAGAGAAAAGACCAGTAGCAAGGCAAAATGGCGGGAGCAGATACAGAGAATATCAGGAGAAATTGCACTTGATAGCGTATACATTGAGAAAAGCTGCTAGAGAAATCAGCAGACGAGTTTTGTAAAGGGATCTAGGGGGAAGGACTTTGATCACAGACCATCATTTCTGGAAGAACTGTTGGGACAATTATGAAAGAAGAAAGAATTAGATAAAGATAGATGTAACAGCAGAGTTGTCTCACTATATTGGATAAAACGGAAATCTTTGGACCGTGCCCTGTATCTGGGAAAAAGGATGGGCGGCAAGAATGATGAGAGAAAGAGGCATATGTAATCAAGAGATTGTTTCACAAAACACAGTAAAATCTCATAAGACCATTTACCTTGCAGACTTTTCTGGCTTCCTTCAATAAGGGCAACATTGTGGCCGGACCTCGTCCACAGTTCAAGCCTACAACATCGGCCCCGAGTTCTTCAAGGGTTCTCAGAGCTTCAGCAGCGGGCACATCATCTGTGGTCTTGTCTGGACTGTAAATCGTGAGTGTAACCACTGCTGGCATGCCTGTGAAGGTAAGCATTTCATAATGAGATAGAAAACTCCCATAGCAGCCATTAAAAAACATGGCATTCAGCTCAGACAAACTGATTTTGATTTGAGCAAAGATACAGGACAAAAATGATGAAAATTAATGCATGCAAGGCATGTTTCAAACGATTTTTCAGACGCCCATAACTGATGATGAAATTATGAAATTGACTCACGCTGGCATACATCAACGGAGAGAATCTAGGATAGGCGAATATATAAGCAGTTAAGCATGTCACACAGTATATCGAAGGACCCTGACAAGATATTATAGAAAAAAGATTTAGAGCAGTAAATGTTACCTTTGCCATGATTTTTGATTACTTCCAAAGCTAGCTTGGCTTCTTCCAGATCACTAAACGTTTCAGCAATCATAAAGTCTGCATTGGCTTTGACCGCCCACTCCACCTGCTCCTAAAATTGAAGATACACACAGAAACAGTCATTTTAGACCCGATGCATTCGAATTATGAGCACAAAGTGTGTACTTTTCTCATATTAACCAGTATGTATAAGGAATTCATAGCGTAACTTCTTATGCAGGACAATTTTAACAGGATTCTTGATAAATATATTGTAGAGTCAGAACTGAATTTGTTTCCATTTATATGAGAAGACAGTTTGCATCTCTGGCAAGTGGTAATCGTTTAAATACGAATGAGATTGCAAAGAAGAGCTGAAAGAAGGCGTTGCAGTTGTAAATGTAGATCATACAAATGTGGACAATTCATGCACAAGCCCTCTGTTTTGGTGGTCATGACAGAAAACAATGAAATACTGATGGATAAGTGTAGCAAAAGAAGCTAAGGAGGTTGAGGATGAGAAATACAAATATAACGCTACTAAAAAAGACGAGATTTTTTTTTTAAAACAAAGATTTTTTTCACTGTCCTGTGTCATAAGTTCTGTGATTCTAGGTTTAAATTATTTCACTTTTCGCTAGTTTTATAGATCTACTTCGCATTATTATTGGCAAATGAAAATTTCAGAACAACGTAAGCTTGCCATCTGAATTTCTTCACTTCTCATCTGAACTTCTTCACAATCAGCTCTTTCTTATGGAAATTGTGAAGTGTGTGAGATTTTTAAACAAAGTTCTACTACCACTATGAAATGATAATGATAATAATAATAATAATAATAATAACAATAATAAACTGTTCATTCATTACTTACTCTGAAAATCTCCTTGGTTTTCTTGGCAGATTCGTCATCATTGGGTTGAAATGTTGTAGTATTGCAGATATTGCCAGCCATCAGTTTCCCATATTGATCTGCCACTTCCCGAGCCATCTTCAGAGAGTTCATGTTCAGAGTTTCAAGCTCGTCCTCACGGCCAATCACCTTCATCTTCTCACGATGACCGTAATACTGGAATTAATATGAATGGAATGGTGCTGAGAACTTGTGGATAAATCATCATTGTCTTTCAATATAATCATAAAACTGAAAATAACAGTCACAATGGCCGTGTTGCCATTTTCTATCTTGCATGAGTATCTAGCAGAGACCCAGATTCACATATTTCTGGATTACTTTTTAAATCGTTATTGTTACAAAGCCCTTTCGAAACACTGTCCTCAAAATATGTTTTTGTCATCACCTGTCCTATACATATTCCATACTCCTCTTCCAATTTGTTTTGCTGGACTCTTCTCTATGAGACTAACAATTTAAACTTCATGGTGAAACACAGTGCTTACTGTATAGGCCTCTACCACGTCACTTCCGGCTAAAACATACTCCTCATGCAAAGATCTGACGCGTTCTGGATAATCTAGAACGACTTCCGGCGTGAATGCGCCACTCTTGACAAAGCCCCGTCTTTCCAGTTCCCACATGTAGCCTTCAGCACAGATGATGTTCTCTCCATCTCGTAGTCTCTCTCTCAAACCTGGCAGGATTTTAAAAAAACTTCGTGATGTACACAACATATGGAATTATCCTGGGCACACAGTAATGTAGATTCTGCAGTCTGATCAACATTGAGTAAACAACTATCCTGATAAACATGTTTGTTTGCGTAGTAAATCTTTAGGGTTACTGTGAAGATTTTTATACAAAAAATCGATAGATACACATTAACTTCTTCTCTCTGCCTCTGCTCTCCCTCCCTCCTTCCCTCACCACTACTGTCTCTGAATCTTTTCTCAGTCATATTTCTCTCTAATACTCTCTCATCTCACTTTTCCGCTACATTTTTGTCATTCTTTTGATCACAGAAGTGGATATTGATAACATATAGTCATCGCCATTCTAGTTCTGGTTCCATTAGGACATAAGCATAATATCCCCTTCTCTTTTATACACATTGTATTAGGTCTGTCCATTCCAGACCTTATGTCAAACATTGCTTGTTGTATCAGTTCTTATTACATCCCTTCTTCTTCTTCCTGTGTTTCCATTTATTTATCTGTCCATAACTTTGTTTTTCACAACATTGTCAGAGATCTTTATGAAAACTGACATGGTAATATAAGGTATGATAGTTCCTATAAGCACTGGCCAAATTCAGTGACACAGTGACAGAGGGTGTCTTGTTCTCTGTCTAAAGTACTGAATGAAACAGTGTTGATTTCTTTCTGCTTTCCTTAGTGTCTCAAAAAGAAAAACTGTCTATCGATGCATCCATGACAATAAAGCCAGTGAATAAATAATGGCTGTAGTCCTTAATGTCCAACAAAATATGTTCCAATTAAGAGTTCTCCATTCTATCGGTCCCTGACTGAGAATGGATTAGGTGCTTTTAAAACAAAAAAAAAAGGTGTGGGGGGGGGGGGGGGGTGGCTAGTGAAAGAGAGAGAAAGGAAGAGGGTGCAGGCGTCCCGTCCTGAGATGTATACTACCCTAGAGTACATGCAGCTTGATCCCATACCTTTTACTTTCGGCATTTGGTGAGTTTATCTGGGTCAATGGTCCAGAGAAAAGTAGGTCCAAGTTCAGACAATGGAGACACAGCTCTTCAGACCTCACTTAGCACTTTGCCCGTGTGTCAATCAGACTTTGGTCCCTGCCTGTGAACAGCAAAACAATGCTAAAAGAGAATGAGGAGGCGGTTACAAGCCACACCAAAGATCGTAAAAAAATAAAAAACAAAAAACACTAACTTAAATAAGCTTCCCAGGCGGCCTTTCGAAGTTCATGTATGCTTCGATCATTTCTGTGATTACTTCTTCAGTATCCGTCGAATGCAAAATGTTTTCAAAACAAAAAGATGTTTTGTTATTACTTTTTTAAAAAAATCTCTCTATTTAATAAAAGAGGGAAAGGGGGTTGAAAGGATGCCAAAACCACTGAAATCACTGAGACTAACGACAAAAGAAAGCGAGAACGACACAGGAAGGGGGAGTGGCAAATATGCGCAACAAAAATAAATCCTTTCAAGGTTAGGACAACTCCATGTTTATTTTCGTGTCTGTTCTGCGAAGAATAAACTTTGTGGCCTAGGTCGGCTGCAATAAAAGTCATCACACATCAATATTCAACGTTCGCGTTCCGTTCATCAGAAGTTTAGTGTCGTATGGTTTGGAACGTTTGCTCAAGTTTCTTTTGGCTGCCCACTTGACATTCTACGAATTAGGCTGACATAATAATATCAAGGCAAAAACATCCAAAAAAAAAGAAATTTTATTTCAGGAGACCAAAGAAAGTGTGCGCTCTAATGGAAAATGGCATAATCAGGATGTGGTTATTGCCCGCGTTAACCAAGCTAAATATCGTCTCCACATTTTCTAAAGTTGCAGGTATAATCAGACTGAATGTGTTCAGAAATAATTAAGAGGCACAGATGTAAAAAGAAAAGAAAAGAAAAGTTGTACAGTGTCATTATATAGATGTCCGTAAAGATGACAGAGCTGAAATTTCGATGAATACAAAAATAAACGGAAATATTTAAAATTTGAAGACGAAAAATTGACTAAGATTTCGAACTGAGTAGAGAAATACAGTTGAAGACGCAGATTAGATAGAGGAAACCAATGCTTTCAAGATAGAAACTGTAACTTATTCTGTTGACCTCTATCTTTTAGTCGTGCTTCGATTCAGTTATGTTTTGACAGACTACTCTCCTCTTACCAATACAAGCCTTACTAGATCTGCAGTAAATTAATATCGTAAGGCACTTGCCAATGCATTGTTCTGTACCGTGAGAACGTATAGACATTCTATTTCCTTGCTTCGGCGTTAGAAAACTCAGACTTTTCCCAGAAAGTCTCAGTTCTCAAAATACGTTTACGCTAAAGATGAAAAACAACAAACATGTAAAGTACATAGTGAGAATAAACAACAACAACAACAAAACTTGCAAATATAAAAATGGATTAAAATGCGTCAGATGGAGATAAAGGGAAAGATCACACGTCCATCTGAGGTAAAGAAAAAAAATACAATTCTCAAAGCACACCACACGTACCATATTTTTGTCTATAGTTATCTCGCGCCTCGCCTGGAAATGATGAAACAACACTGTTAGCAACTCTGTAGCAAAAACTACTAATGGTATCTCCGAAGTGTTCCTGGCAACCCTGTTATATAACGGTCTTCTTCCTCCGCTCCGTCATTACATCCACACACATTATATATACACACGCACAGTATAATGCTGTCGTTCTCCTTACTTGAGTCACGTGAACAAAAATAAATAGGCTTTTCAAAAAAGTGCCAATATCATTCCACTGAAGTAGTCACAATGACGTTGCTCTTTTTTCAGCGAGCTCTGTCCATACTTCGCTGAGCTCTCCACGAGTGGCTGGTATGAACTGGATTTTTGCTAGACTATCAAACAATAGCGCTTCACTATCCGCACACATTTTGAACTTCAGTTTATGGAATCACAATGGCATCGTACATACACGGGGTCAACGCCTGTTCTCTGACACAGAAACCAAGGAAGAAAAAAAAAAAAAAGAAGGCGAAGACGAGGAGAAAAAAAAAAAAAAAAGATCGAGCGTCTTGATTACCGGTTCATTACAAACTCTGTCACAACGCCAAGCCTGCATTTGTACATGCGACACGATGGAAGAAAGAAGCGCATTCCTTGCCTTCTGGTTCATCCCGAGGGGCGGGGACTAAAAAAAAACAAAAAAACAGCGGGCTCAATTCAGATCTCTGTCCAGTTTAGAGAGGAGAAAATGACCTTATGATATTATAAATTCCTGAAAAGAACATTGTTTTCATTTATATTTACTCCCCTCCCCCACCCCACATCTTCTTCTTCTACCTATTTCTCTTGTGGATGACTCTCTTACACGTCTCTTTCTCTCTCTTATTCTCTCTCTCATTCTCTGTGTGTGTGTGTGTGTGTGTGTGTGCAGGGGTGTTTCTCTTTCTTTCACCTGGATCCCTTCCTTCTCAGATCTCTTTTCTGCCTTTCGTGTCTGAGTGGTTTCTGGGGGCGTGGTGCCCCGCCTCCAGATCACTTCCCCTCTGTTCCATTACGCGAGTTCAACCTCTATACTTTGACCTTTCTACTGAGTCAGACCTAGGCCTAGATCTGGATATTTATTGTGTTTCACATTACGAAAATCTTAACCCTGAGACAACCAGGGGAACGACTCACTGAAATTCTGAAAGAACTAGGGGAACGATTCACCGGAATTCTGAGACAGCTAGGGGAACGACTCACTGAAATTATGAGTCAGCTAAGGGAACGACTCACTGAAATTATGAGTCAGCTAAGGGAACGACTCACTGAAATTATGAGTCAGCTAAGGGAACGACTCACTGGAATTCTGAGACAGCTAGGTGAACAACTCATTGGGATTCTGAGACAGAGGAGAACCATTCACTGGGATTTTGAGACAGCTAGGGGAACGACTCACTGAAATTATGTCAGCTAAGGGAAGGACTCACTGGAATTCTGAGACAGCTAGGTGAACAACTCACTGGGATTCTGAGACAGAGGAGAACCATTCACTGGGATTCTGAGACAGCTAGGGGAACCACTCACTGGAATTCTGAGCAGTCATTTCAAAACATTTGGTCACTGCTCTTGCCATACTTGCTCAGCAGCAGAGTGTACCATAATCTGAATCAGCGATGGCAAATTTGATTTTCAGCAACTCACAGAATCCTCTCTTTTGTTATTTTGTTTATTCCTAAATCAGAATTAGCAATAAAATAAGGGAGCGGGCGGACTGGCTATGTGGCAACTTGACCTTGCTGTACAGTTCACATGTTGATCTATATTAATTTAAATTTAGATCTCTTAGATCTAATAAGTCCAGATTGTACATTTAGAATCTAGAGGGGATGATCTAAAATCTTCATGAAATCTAAATCTACCGGTTTATTTTGTGTCTACCCTAATCCTAGCTCTAACAATAGAAAAGAGGCTGTCGATCAAGCACCAATGTCGTGTCCGTGGGGGATTTTGAAATCGAAATTATTTGATTTTACTTTGACCATTTTGTGCTCATCAAGTACATCATGGTCACTCAACCCTTTATGAAGTAGTCTGGCTAAATGGCCAGAATGCTCAAGTCGTAAAATAAAAGCTAAAAGTCTATGGCAGTCAATGGATTACTATAAATTATCTGAACTCACTACGGTCTATTAATAGCCTGGGATATGAGGTTAAAAAAAAAAAGAGACACAGAGAGAAAATTGAAGAGACTTGTTCTTCTTCTTCGGTCTCGCCTTCTTCTCCTTCTTCAACCCGCTTTCATATTATCTTCTTCTTTCTCCTCCCCCCCCCCCCCTAGTTTTCTCAACTCAGAGAATGATGTTCATCCAGTGAAGGGTGTAATTCTTCGCAGATTTCATCCCTCTTGTTCTAACCCTTAACCGTCTTTGCTACATTGCGTACTTAAGAAAAGATCAAGGAGGAAAAAAGTGAGTTGTTTTTTTCCCCACTCTGGACTTTGCTTTCTTCTGCCAAGCCATTCTGCTTCACCTAGTATGATATTTAGTACATAATAATATAAGTGTAGAGGAAAGGAGGTAGTTAACTCGGGCTCGGAGGAGGGGGCGGTGCGTGGACAAATTCTAACAGCATTCGCTGGGGCACGATGCTCTCTTTCGCAACTGGCTTTCACCGGTTTTCAACACTGCTCTCATACCTTGACGAGAAAATGGGGTCATCTGCAAGTTCTCTTGATCCTCATGCTGTCAATCAAACTTTGAAATGTCAGAGTTTCTAAAGTCTATGATGACATTAGTTGTACATTTCGCTTTTCAATCTCCAGCGGGAAGTTATCTCATTTGACATTAATACGGTGACGGTATATTTTATGCCTTGCAACCTTCTGCGAGTGGTTATCTCAGCATTAATAGTCATGGCTGACAAACAACAAACCGATATGCCGTAAAATTTTTACTATCAGATGAACAGGTTATGCTATACGATGTTACAACATTGCATGTAGGCCTATGCTCTTAAATAGAAAGGGATTTCCAGTACAATGAATGATGAACGAGTCTCAAAATTAACAATCTTTTAAAAATGATATATTATAAGATGAGTAAACTTCCGTATTATTACTTGCACTGTCTATTATTTGGAACGAATTTCCAGAGTTATGTATTATGAGCGAATCTCTCTGAAATCCAGATCGATCCCTTGCCACTTCTAGTGTTAAAACGGCATTCCTCAGTTTATAGGAGGGAACTGTGTTATGAGTAGTTCCCGTGCTGAACGACGCTCCACACTGTTATTATTATAATTGTTGTTGTTGTTGTTGTTATTGTTGTTGCTGTTGTTGTTGTTGCTGTTGTTGTTGTTGTTGTTGTTGTTGTTGTTGTTGTTGTTGTTGTTGTTGTT
>JBCEWB010159077.1:0-10496 GCA_039654565.1 Peronia peronii
ATAGATAGATAGATAGATAGATAGATAGATAGATAGATAGATAGATAGATAGATAGATAGATAGATAGATAGACATGGAGCAAGAGAAGAAGATTGAGAGTTTCAATAAGATAAGTTATCATTCCGGGGAGCACTATGCAGGGATAGAGAGAAGGAGGTGTGAGATTGTGTGAGTGAGGGAGGGAGGAAGATTATGCAGTTTGGATGATGTGGAAGTGGGCGGGATAAAGGAGTGGGGAGAGATAGGGAGACGGTATTGGGTGAAAATGGGAAGACAGAGGACGCCAGACTTAGACAGAGGCATTGGAATAGGCAACTGACTGAAACTGTGTGAGGAAGTAAAGAAGGGAAGTTTCAATGGGAGGAATGAAATTGGACGAGGATGAGTGGAGAGGGGGAGGAGCAAGAAGAACGTGAGTTGGTACAGAATTGGGTGGGTGTGTCAGATGATAGAAGACGACTGACTCAAGGAAAGTGGCAATGGAATAGATGGTGAAGGTTGGCACAGCGAGAGAGAGAGAGAGAGAGAAAGAGAAGGAAAAAAGAACGAATGATATGGAGGTGGGGAAGGAAAGAACGCAGAGAAGAGGTGGTGGGCAGAAATATTTGAGAAAGAGGTATTTGGGGTAAGTGAGAAGGATGATGCGTACAGGAATTGAGAAAAGATGAGTGAGAGAGAGAGAGAGAGAGAAGAAATGTGATAGATCTCTAAATGGAAGAAAGACAAGGAGAAGGAGAGAGATGGAGAGAGAAAGTGAACGAGAGAGAGAGAGAGACAGGATTGGGATTTGCTGCTGGCCAAGAGAAAGCAGAGAAAGAGAGAAGATGATATAAATTTAATAGAAGAATAGAAAAGGAGAAGAAGAGAGGTGGAGAGTGAAAGAGGGCGAGAGAGAGAGAGAGACAGAAAGAGAGAGAGGAGTGTCAGAGAAAGCGCGGTGACGGGGTGACGGCAAGCAGACTGTATTAATGTCCTGGCCTCTCTCAAGACGATGATCTCCCCTTGGGTCGTTTGAGCTCGGGGTCCCATGGCTGCTGGGCCAGGAAGGAACCGTTTAGTGTTGCCATCTGATTCCATTCCTTGTGGACACGGCAGGGGCAAAGGCAGGACTGAGTCAACGGGCATACGTTAGACCTTATAGAGGTTTGGCTATGTGTGGGTGTGTGGGAGGGGGAAGTGGGGTGGAGGTGGAATTAGAGAGAAATATGGAAATTGGATTAACGTTGAGTAAGCTGAAGGAAAGTCACATAAGTAAAGGAGGATATCTTTATTTGAGCCCGAGGGGAGAAGGGGGAGGGAACTTTGGGGGGGGGGGGGGAGGCGGAATTAAGAAGGAAGATGGAAGATGGATAAAGAGAGAAGAAAGAAAGAATGAACGAAAGAAAGAATGGGCGCACAGCGAAGACAGAATCTTGTTATCATCCTAGAATACGATGATCTATTCTTCTTCGGGAACGATAAACTGATGTAGGGATGTGTTGATGAGAGAACAGAATACGTATATGATATAGGACTGGTTGGAAAATGGAAGAAGACATAGGAGGGTGTACACACATGATGGAGAAAAAAGGACAATGAGCAATTCTTTTTGTATTGTGTAATAGTCGTTTGCTCAGGATAGACAGAATGTACGGAGGGAGGAAGGAAGAAGGCTCTTGAAGGAGAGGGATATGTCTAAAGAAATGGTGCAAGGACAGAAAAGAGGAATAATTGAGGATTGAAAGGGGGAACACAAGAGAAAGAAAACAGAATTGCGAACAATTATTATATTGTATCCTTGCGAGAGAGAGAGAGAGACGGAGAGACAAAGAGGGAAGCAGAATTTAAAAGACAGCATAGTATAAAAAAGACAGAATGAGAGTGACAATGAGAGTGACACAAAGGTTGAAAAAAGAACAGCCAGTCGCAAAAAATATGTGAGGGAAGAAGAGAAAGCGAGAGAGAGAGAGAGAGATCTAAAAAGGGAGAAAAAGATGAAGACAGAATAAAAGAGAAAACAAAAAGACTAAGGAAGTTTGAAAATAAGATGGAATTTTAGATTGAAAATGGGATGTGATGAAATGGGGGAGAGAGAGGGGGGAGGTGGAGAGGGAGAGAAGGAAATAAAAAGGAGCATAATACAGAGAACGAAAGAAAGAAGGACAAGAAAACGATCTGAAAAAGAGCAAACTCTAGAGCTAAAAATTTCGTGGGAAAGCAGGACAGAGAGAGAGAGAGAGAGGAAAGAGAGAAGAGCGACGAGAGGATACTGCACCGAAAGAAACAACGGGCGAAAATGAAACAAAGATTGGAGAAAATAATTAACACTTGAAAGAAGACGAAAAGGATTGGAAGACCCAATTGGAGAGAAAGAGAGAATATGAAAGAGAGTATAATTATACTGAGAAACAGAGAGAGACAGGAAGTCAGAAAGAAAGAGAGAACGAAAATAAGACAGACAAAAAAGAAGAAAGATATAAAAAGATAGAGAGAAAGACTGAAGAAAGAACGAACATAGAAAAATGAATGATAAAGAAAGACAGAGAAAAAATGTAAAAAGACCAGAATTCAGAGAAAGATAGAAAAGAGTGACACAGATATCAAGAAAGATGGCAATGTAGAAAGAAAATGGGTACGACAGGAAGAAAGAGACAGAGAGAAGGGGGGGGGGGGAGAAAGAAAGAGTGAGAGACTATCGAGATGGTAGAGACAATAACAATATAACAATATAAAGAGAAATGAGCTGGAGCACAATCATCATAAAAGAGGAATTCTGAGACAGATGGGACCCGGCCAGGGAAGACAGAATGCTCTAGTGCAGGGGTTCCCACATTTTGCAGACTGCCGCCCAGACCACTTTCACTCGTCCCTCGATCGAGGGAATTTATCAGTTTTCTCATTAATATTCGTAAAACACACGCCCCCAAGTTCTAAATTTTATTACCTAATTATAGTTAAGTTGATAGAAATGTAGTTCTGAACAGCATTTTATTTGTTCAGTATGCATGGATATATATATAACATAGTTAATCATTGGTCCTATGCGACTTAGAGAACAGCAATGTGCGAGAAGCTCATTATGTGTCCTTAATTCTAACATTTCCCCACCTTCACCCGCCACTCTCCAGCCATCCAGCGCCCACATAACGCTTCCCGCCCCCCTCCTGACCTTTCAGCGCCCCCTTAGAAGCTCTCATCGCTCCCTTCTCCCAGAGGGCGGTACATACAGCCCAGTTTGGGAACCATTGCCTCAGTGTTTTTGTCCTATTGCTGGCAGAAACCTTGAGATGATCAACGAGAGAGAGACATTTGATAGATGTGGCAATGATGAGTGGCATTAGGGAAGAGGGTGAAAAAACTGCACTGAGGGGGAAAATAAACCCAGGAATCATGAATACAGTAATGGGAAATGAAAAAGATGGAACGTTTCTGAGTCACTGGATAAACGAACCTATAATAAAATGCATTCTCGCAAACGAAGGAATTTATGACACATAAGAGATAGAAAGTGAGTGAAAACGTTTTGCCAGGAATATTACAACAAGAAACTGAAATAGCAAAAAGATAATGTTTTACAGCGGATAGGAAATGACCTTGAGTACGATACGTACAAAAAACCAAACAGAAACAAAAAAACAACAGGAACTTGGCTGAAAAACAAAGTCCAAAAAAGACAGTTCAGCGACCATCTTACATACAGATTTTATGAGATTAAACATATATTACGTGTATGCCTCCCATTTATTGTTATTATTATTATTGTTTTTTTATTATTATTATTGTTATATATTGAAATATACATGATACTCAAAACTGTTAGCAGAGTCGTGGTGATCATAACTTTTATTCAGTCTTCAGTTGAATTCTGACCATGTTCCTGCGCTTTATTAGAATAAGCTGATTTATTCCCCCGTTTTCTTCCTCTTCCTCTTCTTCTTCTTCTTCTTCTTCTTTTAATTTTTCCTTTGGTTTTCTTCTCTTTTCCTTTCTTTTTTCATCAGGTTTTTTCCCTCCATTTTGTCCTCTTCTTTCTAATCTGTTACTGCTTCAATTATTCGTGTTTTAGCTGAAAAGTCAGGAAAGCCTTGTTGGAAATATGGATCGTGATCCCCTTTATCCAGATTGATGAGCTTTCATTTTTGTTGTTGTTGTTGTTGTTGTTGTCGTTGTTGTTTTCCTTGGTTAAATTGAACCAACTGGCGTGACTTTCTTCTATATTAAAAAAAAAATATCATCAAGACAAACGACCCACGCATGCTCAAACGCACACATATACATAAACAGACACACATGCACACATAACACACACAAGCAAACACATGATACACAGACATTTCCACAGTCAAGATTCACGTCCTTGCTATTATCTTAACTCTAAAAGTTTCAGAAAGAGGGGCAGTGATACTCGCATTTCTGTAAATGATGTTTATTGATGCATATGAACTGTCAGGACAGACGAAATTGCAGTTTAGGATGAGCATAGTGTCACTGAAATGTATAGATCTGGCAGCCAGTCAGACTGCTTCTTATATCGAGTTCCTACCAAACTGAGTTATTACTTGATCTGTCACGTAAAACCTTTCGCTCCAAAACATGTTCATGTCTTGGAGAGAGTCCGGAGTCAGACTGATTGTGGTCAGAGATATTACAAACTGAAAAAAAACAACAACAAAAGGTGATCCCTCAGAACTGGCTGAAATCAGGAGAAAAATTAACAAAAAAAATGTTTGTAGCACTATAGATCTATGTCATAATATTCTGATATACCTATAAACCATCTTTAAAAACAATACCTTCGTACTCAGAGATTAATGCTGTTTCAATTTCTGCAAAATAAAAACGTTAGTACAAGACCAATTCCATCATATTCAATCTCTGAATTCTTTGCTTGAGTCCGTCCAGCTTCGATCCATTCTGACCGCGAGAAATATTTTGATAGGTATTCAAGAGCAAGGTATGAAGAGCAAGTCTTGGCCCGAGATGCCTCCCCCCCCCCCCCCCCCCCCCCTCTCCCTTGACACTTCTAGGATTAAATCTAGAGGCGGATTCATTCTTATGAATAAATTTTTTTCTTAACCCTTTAAATCCTAATAAAGTAGGATTATATCGGCTTTAAAGGACTGTCTGTTTGGAATTTGGAATTTTGTCCTGACACCAGCGCTCAGCCTACCGTTCAACGATTTTTAACTGCCAAGGGCTCTTTAACGTGCGTAACGAACACACGGAACCTCCGAAATATATTCACCCTTATCAGAGAAGATTAGACGTCAGGCTTTCTATCCCAAAAACCAACGGACCGTTGAGTCATTGAAAAAATGCGGGGTTCAATCTTCGTATTCTTCCTATCCTTTGATGGCAGAATCCGTAAGTTGAACCTGCAATCCACCACGTGAGTTGTTCACCACGGGGCAGACGCCAAACTACATGGCCAGGGCGATCCTCTAGTAAATTACTTATGTTATAGTTGTTTTTATACACAGCCTGTCCCTCCCCTCCCTACCCCACGCCTACCCCCAACCTCCACATTCTAAGATCAACCAGCTTTGCAGTTACTATGGATCTTAAGAGGGGCGCTCTAGTGAGATGTTGAAATTTTAAAGTTTGGTCGATACGAAATGTCATTAGTATGAATTGGTAACTTACTGTGAACCTAATTCAGTCACACACACAAAAAAATTCGATTCATTGCAATGTTTGATTGCCATGTCAGCGGCCGCCGTCTTAAAAAAATAAACAACATATTAAGATTGTTAAAATTTTCAAAATCAATGAAGATATTTGGTTTTTATAAGTGTGTATTGAAAGATAAGACTAATATAGAGTAGTAGGCTAGTTTTTATTATTCTGTGATGGATGAAATAGATACAGGAGAGTTCCAACGTTGACGCTGACAAAAATGGGCTAAAAACAACAACCTACATTACTGCTGTTTGAAAATAAAACACAGTATCTACGTATCTTGAAAATGCAAGATGCTGTGTTTTATTTTCAAACGGCAGATTAACAGAATAAGCAATTTGTGCTTTCCTAGTGTGAAAAATATCAAACTAACTAGCCTTTTATCTAAAAATATGAATGGTCCATCAGTGTGCCAGGCCTGATGATGATATGATAATAAACAGCTGAGATTGTAATATTTAAGAGAGGTCAGTTAGCAAGACAAGCATGAGAAAACGGATGGTAAAGTTTAACATTCAGAAAAATGAGTTGTTCAAAACATGAATACCCCAGTCCGGATAAATGAGCTTTCAGTAATCAATCCTGAATATAAGATGATAGAGACAGCGTGAGTTTCGTCTGCTTTCGAAGAGCAAAAATCAAAAACACGTACACACACACATACACACACACACACAAGAAACTCCCGGTGAAACTCAAAGTCAGGAACTTCATGTTTACCTTAAACCCACACGCTCATGTTTTCTTATGAGAAAATTATTTTGTTGTATAGATTCTTTTAAACACAGATAATTAATTTCGCCCCCATGTTCTAAGATCAGGCAAACACTGTTATAGATATGGATCGTGATCCTCTAATCCTTACAAAGGAGCTTCTATTATCCTTTCCTGGAGCAGGTGAAAGAAATAGATCTGGCGTGAGTTTCACCCATACTCGACAAGCCAAGCTGGAAAACAACTCACACGCACACGCACAAACCCGCACACACACACACATATTTTTAAGAAAATTCACAACATTCAAACATGTTCTTTCAAAGTCAGGAACTGCATCTTTCCACATGTATCTTAAGTTCACAAACTCATTTATTCTTGGGAACGAATGGCTCCGTTTTACAGCTGCATTTTTACACAAACACGAGTAACATCACTCGTTCCCTTGTTCCAAGCTCAGGATCGGAGAGCATTGTACGGGATATTGGATCTTGATCTCCCGTATCCAGATTGATAAGCTTTCATTATTTTTACCTGGATAAGTTGAATGAGATATCGTGAGTTTCATCCATATTCGAATACCCAAATTGGAAAACAACGCACGCACACACACACACACACACACACACATACACACACATACCCAAAAATCGCATGACATTCAAACAAATGCTCGAAGTCCTAAATCGCATCTTATCTAAGGTAAATCCAGAGTCCGATTCATTTGTATAAGCATATCAGTCAATTTAACACGTGCATTTATACAGAGATTATTTTCCTCCTTCCTAATCTAAGCCAGGCAAACGTTGCCGCAGATTTGGATCAGGATCTCAGAATCCACACAAATGAGCTTTTAGTATTCATTCCCGGATCGAGTGAGAAAAATAGGTGAGTTCCATCTATCTCCGAGTCGTCAAGATAATAAACAACACACACATACACATATACAAACACACACACACGCGCACATTCACACACATATACATATACAAAACATACACACGCGCACATTCACACACAAACACCCACCCACTCACACACACACACACACAGAGCGAAAGAGAAGGAGGAGGAAAAAATAGGAAAAAAATATGATCATCTTTCTAAACTGATTTCTTCATGCGAGTATGTTATTATTTCCTATGATAGATAGTTTTAACTGTTTCACTGCCGATACCATTTAAATGTTTATTCTGTTATGCCTTCTTCGTTAAAATCGATAACTTTCCCAGGATTTCAAAGCTCTACATCCCTAGGATTGCTGAGTGTTTATGTGTTCACTGTGCTGAGATCGAGTAATTTGATCTAACTATAAAATGATGTCTGACTCTTTTAATGGATATGTCCCTAGCAACCAAGGGATTAAAATACACATAATTTCGTTCGAACTCACGTTTAGAAGTCAGGGGAACATTGCAACAAATATGGATTGTGATCTCCTAATCCAGAAAATGGGTTTTCATTATTCTTTACTGGATAAACTCAAAAGGATCGCGTGAGTTTTGCCCTTGTCCGAGAAGCCAAGATGAAAAACAAATTAATCACACATACACAGAAGAAAAAAAAAAGAAAGAATGAAAATGAACTAGAAAAACGTGGAAAAAAAAGAAAGAAAGTCAACTGTAAATAAACAAGGAAGAAAAAAGAAAGAAAGTTAACAAGAAAGAGAAAGAGAGAGAGAGAGAGAGAGAGAGAAACAAAGTCAAAAGGAGAGTTGACTGGAAACAGTGGCAGAATGACAGGGGCAAGAATCGCAGTCCTCTAGTGAAATCACCCGCTTGATCTTCTGTTTTTCTGTTTGGCTCTACTGGCTTCATCATCTGGACATTTAGAACTGATTTTTACTAGGATACAAGGGCGTGTTTGCAGTTGAACAGGTAAAGTGATTGTCCTCCAGTTTGAACTATGGTACTAATAACATTGAAATGACTTGTAACACTGATTAGTGGACTTTAAAGTGGATTTTGTACAGATTAAAACAGCCCAATCCTTATCTGTGTTTTGGCCTTCACTGCTCATTACAACTTCCTGCACCATACGTTATCTTGCGTCTTCTTTAGTCTTGTCGACCGGCCGGAACGCCACTGAAGAAATGTTCACAGTTAAGGCTGTATCCATATCTCGCGCTCTTCTGCCAGTGTCAGGATATCGTTGAGTTTCACGCTAGTCCACTTTTAGATGTTGTGTTCCCACCTCTTGTATCGTTTGTCTCTCCTTTTCTGTCCTTGCACAGTGCCTTGCAAGAATTGTACGGGCGAGACCAGATTACGTTCGTAAAATATGCCCGTACCACTTCACGACATACGGATTGCTTTTTTCACAGACGTGAAAAAGAAACTCAGAAAAATGTGTCACCGACTGTCATGTTGTCAGTTTGAACGTATGACAGGGGATTTTTCTCTGTTCTGCCCGCATTTGTGTAACAACATTGATTCTGGAAGGCGCTGAGTCTTCCTGGAAAAAGTTGTCATGGGAAATCAATTTTGTTATTTATATTACAAGATCTGATTTGTCTTAATCAAGGGAGGGAATATGCTTACCTTTTCTTTTCCTTCAGTGCCAGTCTCATTTTGTTAGCATTTGTCTCGCGTCTAATCAGAATGTGTGGGAAGTGGCTGGACTGGAACTGAGAAATCCAGGGTTAAATGGATAAAGGTGGTCTGATATCGATGATTTTTATACTAGAAAAAAAATTGAAAGAAGACTCATCTCTGAACAAGAAAACATTGCATTATAGGCAGATTGTAAGTATATCAGATGCATTGAGATACATATTTAGACCAATGTGTTAAACTGATCATATATGCTTATTTTCTCCACGTTCTGGCCCGTGCATGCCTGGGGTTCAGCCCCTGTCTCCTAAATTTGCAATATCTCTTATTATAACCAAGTCAACCTAAAACTTTTATCACCACATCAAAGTTTATGAATTCAGGTTTTATGTGATCTTAATAACTCAATTTTGGAAAAGATCGACATACAAATCATTCTGACCAGCTGCGGAACGTTTCTTTTTCTTCCTCTACTTAGCCCTTAACTCCTCTACTGGAGTCATCGGGATGTCTCCCGACGAGCTAAGCACCAGTTTTCTCTGTCGTCGCGGTTGTGAGGTGGGGTTAAAAGCACTGACAGCGTTATTTAAAATATTTTTCACAAGTACAACTTTGCCTACTGAAGGGTACCAACATACAGAGGTGATTGCTATATTTATTGGAACTAGAGGTATTCTGCTATGCCGATCTTTATCTTTGTCCCTCTCCAGAAATGATGTCCAACTGACATCAGTCTGAACTGTATGACCAGCAAGTACATTATGGTCAGTTGATCAGTCCAGAGGCGGCAAATTAACTTCTGGGACGGGAGGGCAGGGGAGGGGGGAGGGGGGAGACAGGGGGAAGGTGTATTTGAGTGGGTGTGGGTGTAGTAGGCAGAGGACTTGGGGGAGAGGGAGGAGGAGTCTTGCTAATTTTTCTTGAGCAGGTGGCCTCTTCATCTGCTGTAATTATGCGCACTGTCTCTGACCAAAACGATCCCATAGGGAGTGAGACGCCATAAGGAACTTCAATTTCTATATGTATGGGTAGACTGCTGTCTTTTGTCCTTTGGCCTGAGTCCAACGTTAGATTTAGAAATCCATATATAATGTATCCTGACGGTGGGTGAAGCTTTTCCGAATCTGCTTTAAATAATTCTACGTCGCGCCGATTACGAGATCATGGAGAGAAGAAGAAAATAAAGTGGGTCTGATTTTCCAGTTCTCAGTCTATAAAAGCAGCGACAAAAACACACACATTCACACGTCTACAGTAAGACAGAAGAAAATTAACAATAGACACTGACTGCTAAGTTTGCACATTTAGCTGAGACAATGTTCTGATGCTACTGGTAAAATTTTCGGTGGCATGTAAGTGTGAATGCATGTTTCACAGCTTCTATGTCTCATGAACTGTGACTGACATTTCTTTTTGATGGCAAATAAAGTTTCGTGCTATCTTAGTCTATCTCATCTTTTCTTATCTTATCATATCTTAACATAAAAAAACGTTCTATTGTGCGCGGAAATGAGATACGATTGGAGTCTGCACTGGAGATGGGGGGCGGGGGGGGGGGAGGGAGGGGAGAA
>JBCEWB010159088.1:0-10496 GCA_039654565.1 Peronia peronii
AGATAGATAGATAGATAGATAGATAGATAGATAGATAGATAGATAGATAGATAGATAGATAGATAGATAGATAGGCCTGTGAGTGCAGATAAATGAATGAATAGATACACAGATAATGAGACTGTGGATAGACTGTAAGACAAACAGGTGGACATGATTTATAGTGGCTTATTCCACGGATGGGAGGAAAGCAAGGGAGAGAGACAGTTAACCTGTCTGTCTTTCTGAAAAACCGGTAGATGAAAAGGCTGACACTGAAGCATGCAACAAAGTCAGGTGACCAATGTTAGGAATATTCCATAGCGTACACAATTTATGCATACTTACTCTCGAAAGAAATGAGGAATCCCTCTTCATCAAGCGCTTTTGAACGATGTGGGAGAATTTCCCGGATTGGCTCGACGTCTCTGTTACGTGGGTTTGATTCTCACTCAATTCTCTCTTGAATAGTGAATGTGCTTCAAAATTTAACATAGCATCTCTCATCACCCCACTTTTGATATCTGTGTTCTTGCCTATGGCAATAGGAGGAGGAGGAGTTAACTCCCGATTTGAAAGATTGCCGTACTTAAATAGATCGACCAGGGAAGGATGCGCCCTGACCTTTTTGGCTGTTCGTCTTTTTCTGAGCCCAATCGGCGTATCCATGAAAGGTGGCAAGTTGTTCTGTCTCCTGGGCTGAGTTTTATTACTGGGGTCAGATCTTGCACGGAGCCAGAGAAAATTCTTGATGAGTACGTGGGTTTTGTTATTCTCTGTGCCGAACCGTGGAAGCTCCAAAGTGCCCAGATCACCGTCACTAAAACGCGATGACATAGTCGAGAGCGATGGCAATGTACCTACAGCCAGGCTAACATCGAAGTAGACGAGCAAGGTGCTCAATAGATGGACTGCACGCATGACGTCTAAAAAAGTTGGCAGAGAATGTTGCTCCCGCCCGCACTGTCAGATAGGCGCTCCTTACAAATGCAGTATTTTCATCTGCATCGTTCTGGGTAAGATTGTCGACCAGCCACAAATGAGACTTATGAATATGGCCTGTAACTCTCTCACTTCTTGATAACACTGAGTGAGACTCGGCTTAATACAAGTAAGGTTTTGGAATTCCCGTCAACATTAAAGATGATCTTCCACTGTGTCCATGATGCCAGAATAGTTGTGACTTGCAAGGCTTGAAGTATGCTCCAAGACAGAATCAGGGTTACTTTTATGAACTTACAGCCAGAAATTCTAATTACAGAATTACAGCTGAGCTGTACAGAGTTCCACGGTGTAATTGTCAATCAATCCGAAATGGCGCCCACACCACACGGTCAAACATTCACGTGGTCTGTTAGGGAGATGCGGAATCGGTCTGATCTTATTCGAGCGTCGATCTCAGCCAGAACTGATGCTTTTATGAAGTTGTATGTGGTTTTTCTCACACTGTACTGAGCGACCGATAATCCCAGCTCTTCCAGGTTAACTCCAGCTGTACGTCATGGGAGGTGTGGGTATGGTAGCAGTGGTGATAGTCAGGTGTGGTGGTGGTCTGCTTACGCTGTACGGTCATTTCTCCAGAATACTATGGTGATCCATAGCAACGAGTCCACGCCAAATGCTAAATAGAAAGGGGGAAAAAAGCTATATTGAAACATCATTCCCTAACTGAACGTGCAAATCGTTATGGCAAGGGCTGGTACATTTGTTTAACCCAACATCTTGACAACTCTGCATCCTCTGAATGCTGGCGTGTTCAGGTTAGCTGGACCAAAATACAATAGCTGAAAATAAAACATCTGGGTCTGGGCCCTTCTCTCCCTTTACTACCTTCACGCCCACATCGGAAATGTTGCAGAATTTTTAATGCCCCTCATAAAAAGAGGCCGGGCAAACTCGGGCATTTCATGTGACTGTTAGCGAGCCACATGTTAGTTTTGTCCGGCGGTAAGCCTAGTGCAAAGTGTCAGAGTACGACATCTACTTTGGGTTGCCACCAATTGCACAACATGCATTTTGTTATTCTTGTTATTATCATTATCATTATCACTATTATTATTGTTATTATTTATGCCCAATACGGGAAATTCAGTTTAAAATTCTGGTAAAGTGGGATTTGTACATGTCACTGTTATACCTTTTTTTATATCGGTGAGCTCAGGTGTGGCCATTTATGCCATATATCGGTATTTCGGAAATGTAGTGTACTGAACTTTTCCATATACACATTATTTCGTATTTTTAGTGCCAAAAGTATGTGAAACAGGACTGGTGACCAGAAATATTCAGCAATGACATTTATTTGAAATCAACGGCGGAAGAGTGCGGTGTTGTGGATTTTCGTGGGAAAAGAAAGAGAAATTCAAAACCAAACAATCAGGGTGCCCTCCCCCCTCCCCCCCCCCCCCCCAACCACCACCACCATTTCCCTCCGAAGTTTTACAAACTCTAACCAAGTTCACAGGGAACGATGAAATACAAAGTATCTGGTGTCAATTTGGAAACTCAGTGTACGGTTACTTTAGAAGGAAAGTTTCTCATCTCTTGGTCTTCTTTTCTTCGAATACTGGTGAAACTGCACAACCTTTCTTGTTTTATGTTATGTCTCTTTCGCACACCCATGTTCTTCCTTATGTTACAATTATTTCTTTTTGTAATAATACTTTTCTTTATCATTTTAATCACTTTTAATTTTTAAGATGATTTATGACAATATACTTTGTTGGTGTTATTTTTTTAATTTTACCTTGAAATTCATATATCAAAAACAGTCATGTATATTTTTTTTTTTTTTGTCTTCAGGCGTATGCAGAGAGGTATTTACATATTTCTTCGATTTTCGTAAGTATCCTGACGCCTTTGTTCTAAACTCAGAAATGAAGTAACCCCCAGGAATAGTTCTTATTCGACTAAGCACAGATCTGGAAATCTCCGGCGGAGTGTTTGTACCCCCTACTGAAAATAGAACACTCACTTACGTGTATTACGCTCCACCACGAAATCCCACCACACTAGTTGAACACAAAATTCGGGAAAAACACGACGCCTGAAGTACATCATACTTTTTCTTACGTCATTAAAACATCAACACTACTCACTACTATTTCTGTTTGGGGGGCACAGCTCACAGCGAATAGTTTTAGTCACACATTTCATCCCCACCGCGGCAGGGTCAAACCGAAAAGTGAGGCAAATTTGTCAATAGTTTGAAGTGTTTGTACCCCCTGCTAAAAATAGACGCCGGTATTTCTAACCTTTCACTTAGTCGGAACAAATCTAACGCTCGCGTGTGTTTCAAACTAGTTTGTTCACGCCTGCTAAAGTTGTTTATAGCTCGCCATGTCATTCGATTGCCAATTTTAGACTCCGAAGCTTGAGGTGTCAAGGAGTGATCAACAATAAAAACTCAAGAGAAATCACCCGTCCCACGCATTTTGGGCAGAGAGTTAATGCATAACTTATGGAACTCAAATATTTACTAAACTGTTCATAGCTAAACAATCTTGAACAGACGATTGTAACAGAAAGTTTGTCGATAAACTGAGTTCAGCATTGTAGTTTGTCACACTCTAGACCTCACATAAGGTTATGCAGCTACGTAGTTTATATGTTAAGTTTAATCTCAGAAAAAAATGGGCAAATTGCTGATAGGAAACGATGGTTCTATCCCAGGCACAATTCTTGGATTATTTGTATTTTGTCTACTATCTACTAACTGGGACACTGGACAACGTTTGTTGACAATAATACCAAATATTTTTGAGATTTTACTCCAACACATAAATCAAAGTAGTCACTAGAAATATCAACAGAAATGAGTCTCTATGTAGTTAATACGTGTGTAAAGTTGCTCGTCATAATTATACCTTTTGTGTGACTGCAGCTGCATCTCTAAGCTATACTTAGTTAATTCGATCCAGGCAATAATCTCCAAATGTAACCAATTTAAAGTCTAGCTTTTATCCCACCTGGATAAATCTCAAATAAGAAAAAATACTGACTTCATTTGTTTTTGCGCCTTGATGCAGAAATGTGAGTAATAATATCTATTTATTTATCTATTTATTTATTTTGGTCAACTGATTGTTTGCAGTGACCGCATTTAAGTGTGTGGTTCTCTAGGATGGAAATTCTTATAATGTCTTATCAGCTTTGATTATGACACAAATAACCTTTGACAGAAACCTACAACATAAATATATATAACGATGTTTCCAGCTCTTCGGTAACATAATATGATAATATTTGACAATAAGCCAACAATGTTACGGTATTGCCCTAAATAAATTGTCAATACTTACACGTCTGTGAAACAAACTGTAGCTAGTGGAGCCAGAAGAAATGGACAAACACCAACACACACATACAAAATTAAATAATCAAATAGGCCGAAGAATTTTACTTAGATGGTGCACATAGTTTTCTTTCAATAATGTCCTTGAAGAAATCACAATTTTGATACACCATTATAATTTACTGTCGCAGTTTAATTGTGCATTAGTTTTGATTCCTCGGTAGATGCTGCGTATTTAATTACTTTATAAGACTTTCATAAGTAGCTTTCTAGCTCTTTTGTGTGCTTATTCGGATAAAAATCAGCAGAAAATAAATATTTACCGCAATGCCAAGTCGTCGAAATTTGCACAGTTAACAAGGGAAGTGGCCGACACGTCAAATATAAGAGGCTGACATAGAAAAGAACATTTTAAAAAATATATCAATCGAACTGGCTTAAAATGAAATGGAATGTGTCTAATCTCAATCACAGAATGGCAGATCTGCCCCGGCCTGAATTGACCTGGATGAGTGCACTGTATGACTACCCAGCCTGTGGACCATTGTGACATATGATAGCAGCAGTTACCACGCCCACATAGATACACGGCAGTTTGATCTAGGAAGTGAAACTAGCAACCATATGATTTATATAAAAAAAAGGGGAGGGGGGGGAGGTGCCGACATATCTAACAGAAGAACATAAAAAAAAAAGGGACCAAAACACGCACATGCATACAAAAGTGTGCGATCGTGTTAGAAAAACGAAAGAAAAAAAAAAGAGCATGATCTATTGCCAAGTGTTCGGGTGAGGCCTGCTTGACCCATGTTTAATGACAAGAGTAGGGCGGAACACCCTTTATTTATTGTTGTCATAACTAATGTCCACTGTGCTGTTGTTATTGTTTTGCGTATCCTGATTTTTGTCCCAACGTTTTACGTTCGTGATATGACCATATAATACTAAAAGTCGCATTGTTACCAAAGGTGGAGTCTATAGCAGATAGCACTAAACTTCATAGACACAATGTTGATGTACACTAGGCAGAGGGCAGTTGTCGTGCCGAGTGGGCTCCTGGAGCTGTCACCTGATCTTTTTAACTAAACCTTGAGTGACCGGGAGCCCTTGTGACTCGGCCTTCACTTCACTGGCACCCCCTGCCTCCTCTTGCGGCGGGTGGCGTGGGGTGTTGTGTGTGCGTGTGTATGTGTGCGTGTGCGTTTATGTGCGTGCGTATCCGAGACGGGCTAGGAGAGAAAGGGAGCAGTTCATACAAAACAGGACATAAACTATCGTTTTTTTTTATCACTCTGTCCTCTCCCTCTCCCACCACCACCTTGCCCCACCTCCGTGTCCTCATTCTCCCATTTCTTCCGTCCTGCTCTATCTTATATCTGTTTTTTTTTACTTCTTCTTCTTGTTCTCTCCCCAAACAGCAAAGCAGCTGACAGGGACAGATAACCAGTGTGAAATAGATGTCAAGGTTTATGTGCCCCTTCAAGGCCAAGGGTTCGCAATTGAAAGATGTGAAAAGAAGAATATTTAATGAAAAGAATTGTAAGGTAGATTTATGGCAAAAGGTCATGATAATACTATAAAAACTGGACCACGGGCATGGTCAGGCCTGGATGTGAATGCTGGCTACTACTGATGGACAGATATCATAACGGTACGCGGAACAGAGCCGGGGTGTGGGAAGGTGAACCGTCCGAGGTCAGTGGGGAGTATCAGTCCTAGCACGCCCTATTGAATCCATTGACAAAATGACAAGTAGAACAATTATCTTTTGATGCCGGCCTCCTGCTGACCCATTGGCCTTTATTCTTTTCTTTTCTCTGCTCGTTCTGTCTTTCTTTTTTTAACTACTAGAGCTACTTCTACTATTACTATAAACAATAGTAATAATAATACTTCTTATCTATTATAACTATGATTACTTCTACTATTGCTGCTATTATGCTACTACTTCTGTTTTTACTACTACTATTACTACTATTACTACTACAATTATCATTACTACTACAACTATTACTACTGCTGTTACTATGACTACTGCTACTACTATTACTACTGCTATTACTACTACTTCTATTACTATTATCACTACTACTACTACTACTACCACTACTACTACTACTACTACTATCACTATCACCATTACTACAACTGTCAGAATGAGGATTTTAACTTAAACGATAGGTGTATGATATAATATACGGATTAAGCGTGATAGTCAGGCAAAGGCGGTTCTTTGCGTTTTAAAAAAATCTCCAAATTAGAATGTCCAGTTCATAAAAAGAAAAAGAATGGCTGGAAAAAGAATCCTTTGCTCTCAGTGTCAGAACTATCCATAAAATCGTGTGGCTGCATGATTGTCTACTACTCTTGGATCCAATGCATGCACCTCAGATTATTTTACTCTTCTATGATACACCTCTGGTTTACAAAAAAAATGTTGCATCGGGCTATCCCAGGTCCAACCACGAAATGCCGTGATTTACCCCTGATATTCATTTCTAAGAATCAAAGGAACCATAAAACAGTTCCTGTGAAGAAAGACCAGGCTTCATGATAGTTTAAACCATTTTGGTAGAGTAACTTGAACGATCTTCTGGGAAGTGATAGTTAATTATGGAAAGTTTACTTAGGTCATCAAGAGATAGAGCAATGTCAATCCAAGACCACATGACATATTAAGCTGAGTTACCACTGATCACTGAATCTGTCTAATCCCCAAGTCGTAAACGTTTTTGAAAGTTTGTCAGTCCAACTGGAAAAAAAAAAATCAAATCTCAATCAAGGGGGAAAAAGTGAACATAGATTTTTCTTTCGTAACCCTGTCTATACTAGTCATTCCATCCAGATTTGAGGAAGAACTGAGATTCACCACATAAGCAAAGCCGACAAAGCCAAAATTAAAGCATGAAAAAAATTGACCAACACGGTTACACTGCCTTCACTTGTAGAGACGGAAATTGGCCATGCTTATCAAATATCGGTAGATTTGACCTTCAAAAACACCTCCAAGGGCAGACAGAGACATCCAGGTTGGTTAGGCAGAGTGGGACAGCCAGTGTGGTTACTTATCTCTGCAGCACCAAGGAGAGAAAACAAACTTCTTCAACCATCTGCAGAGGGTTTTCCTTTTATTAATGCAATACACATAACTGCCTTGGCAATTTGTCGAAGCACCGAGCGCTGGGGCGTCCGGTCGCCATTGTATACACTTAGTTACTGTGGAGAAACGCTGTTGAGCTTATAGTTCAAACTATAAGCGATCAATCATGGAAGGCTTTATCGTGTCACTTCATCACTTCGCAGCTGACTGGAGTTTGCGAAGGATATAGATTAATCGCCTAAAACTGATATGAAAAGATTTTGGCACCATAAAGAGTGGACGATCATAATCACAAATCACGTCTGTCAGCTTGCTGATTTTGCTTTAATTCCAATTCTAGCTTTAAGTGTTTCAGTTGAAGAGATAAATATTCATGTGAGCATGTAAGTAATATATATGCAGAATGCTTACATTTAGTTTTTAATTTATTTTTTTTTAAGTTGAAGCTATTAGAGTTCGATAGGGGAGACAAAGTTAGATCTAGACTGACTTAGTCATGATGCATCATAACAGATTCAAAGTAGGCTAATCGAAATCAACAACAAAAAGCAGCGATTAGAAAGGCTAGTCCAAGCAACTTAATCCTAGACCTGCTTGACTGAATATGATGACAAGAACGTAATACAACTGCAATAAGCAGCACCTTACTTGGGCAAAACAGAAGAAATATTGGTGACTTGTGGAAGAATCGTATTATGAAGATGTAAATGAAGTACTGTTTCTTCTGTTACAAATCATACTTGTGAATTCTCTGAGCATTTTGGTAACAGAAAAACAGCTTGGTGATGATGTGGCCTTTTTTTCCATAATTTTTTAACTGAAGAGGTCTGTAGCCTAATATAAATCATATATACGGTGCTGAAGAAAGTCACAATTGAAAATACGATCAGGTGCAATAGAAAATGTATCCATTCCTTCACTACTTTTGTCATGTCAAAAAAAAATCCTGCTGCTAGATTTGCATGTCATTTATATTTTTTCATTATTGAATGCACAAGGGACTAGATCTACTTGCCACTGGACAGTTATAAAATAATAAAAAAAAAACTTGGTTAGCTCTAGATTTTTACATTACAAGCTACTCATAAAGGCCTAACGAATCTTACGATTGTAGACAGTGTATTTTTTTAAACCATTTTTTATTAAACACCATGTAGTTATTTGACTCCTTGTGATCATTTCTGTATAGTTATATATAATTTAATGTCATTTCCCTGTGATTCAAACAACCCCGACATATAAATTCCATAATGTTAAAAAATGATGTGTCTATAAGAAGTCTGTAGAATTATTACAAGACCTCAGAAGTTCAATGAACATTACAGAAATGAAATCACCTACACTAATCAAAACTGTAAAAGCAGAATGTTGCTTTGTTTTTGATATGGAAGATGAAAGAAGAAATGTCCCTACTCCACCTTTCTCAAGGATTTTATAAAGTGCGGTTTGATATGTGTAATTTTCTAGGAGCTGGACTTTTCACAGGATTATTCATCAGTGAATGAAAAGTGAAAAGGCATTCATTTAGTAATAGTTGTATCAGAAAACTCCGTTGATAAAACATTATTATTTCTCTTGCTGTTATTAAGTCCTGTGTGATATTCTTTTCTACTCCTTGCAGTTGTCAAGATCTATCGAACTGCCTGAACCCTGTCCCATTACCCAGAAACAGTGTCTGACACTTACAGATGATGAATGAAAAACTAGAAGAAATTTTGTCTATGTTTATGTATATTTATATATACATCGTAATAACCAATGCGTCTTTGATGCACCCCCTCTCCCCATCACGAGTCCCTTAATTTATCACGACTCCCTATCTGTACAATATTAATTTTATAAGCTTATGAATACAAATATTTCAATATACTTTTATGTTGTGTCCAGACATACTATACTACCCGACGAGATATCAGCCTCCTAGGCAATTGAAAAACGTGTGACAGAGGGATATAACTGGTATCCTGAGACGATATAAAGTTTAGACAACGGCCAGCAATGTACTGATCTTGAACATTAAACGGGCGGGTCCTGAAATATGGATTTTGCTCAAAAAATGCGATTTTGGGTTTTTGTTTTCTCTTAAAAGGTCGGCCTTTTCTGAGTATAAAAATGGTATCAAAAAGTGGATATGTCCATTCTAACGTGTTTGACCCATGGTCATTCAACGGATGTCACGGCCTACTGTCAACCAGGATTTGGCTCTTTCTGGCTGCTATATGCAGTGATGGATCACTTTTTGATTATATGAAGGCAAAGAGTGCATAAAATACTTGATTATGACCTTCTCTAGCAATATCATGAGCCCGTGCCAGGGATGGACACTGGATGACCACTCAGAGGCGAAAAAAGAAACTGATCAGGCAGATTATCAATAACAGGCGCTCTAAAATGAACTTCCAGATCCAATAAAACTTTTCTTTATTTCTACTACTTCAGAGCTTAGTTGTTGACTATATGCCACAGTAAAGGTCAAGAAACTCTTGGTTTGGACAACAAAAGATATGGGGGGGGGGGGCATATATAGACCCTCGAGAATCCGGAAGTGGCTCTATGGCAGCCCTTATAATTATGGGGGGTAAGGAACAAAATTCGAGAGAAATTATGTCCAGAAAGCCAGGAAAAGGTAACAAAAGACACAGAAGTCATGGAGAGAAAGGGCTGTTTTAGGCTAAAAGCCGAATAAAAAAAAACTCTCCATGTCAATTTTTCTGTGAAAAAAAAAACTTTAAAAGCGTTTTTCTCAAAACCCGGTTTTTTTGGTCAATATTTTACTATGTACATTTTTTTATTTATTAACCAATTCTAAGCAATTTTGGCATACATCATTTTCACGACACAATAAAAAAAAGTACGTATGTGCGTCCCATTCTGTTGGTAAGTTTTAGAGAAAAACAGGTTTTTAGTATGAACAAAATGGCCAAATTTGACATTTCGCTACATGGCATTTTCAAAAATTTCTAGAATTTTTTGTTGTTGTTTTTGCATACAAAGGGCTGAAAATACGTAATATTTTAGTTTTTATGTTAAATAAGACGTTCACAAAGTTTCATCAAGTTCTGTTAAAATTTGGCGGACTAGATAGATTTTGAAGTTAACCATTTTAGAGATGCCAAAATCCAA
>JBCEWB010159099.1:6526-18882 GCA_039654565.1 Peronia peronii
TGACATTGTTTGTGATGAACGTTGTTGTCATCCCCCCTTCTCATTCTTTATGCAGTTCCCCACACTTAAGAGCAACATACACAAACTTACATCAATGGGATGGATGATATTTTAATGTATGAATAATGGATAATGATGGCTTCCTTTATGATGCATTACTAGGTAACAGTAAAAAAGATTTTTGTTAAATTCAGCACAATAGGTTACATGTTAGCAAAGGCTGGTAGAAGAAGATTATTTTTTTTTCACAATCACACACACAGTCCCACCTGTATAGAGTGCCAATGGTAAAACAGTGATATTCTTCATTATGATCAATTGCATAATATCAGTAGCACACATTGAACATTGAAAACATGATGACAATAGCCTAAGAGGATGGAAATGGTTAAGTAAGGGAATCACATGTAACTTAATACAGGAGGTGTGGCCTTGGTCCTATTGCACTATATCCACAAAGCAACGGAGTGATCATCTACTTGAATACTTGGACTGGGGAGAGAAAAACTCAAATGAGGTCAAATTAGAATTAGAAACTGCAGTCTTCCGCATGGGCAAAGTGTTCCAACATTCTGAGGGTTGTCTGTACATGGTAAATCAGGAATCCTCAGTCTGTTTTACTTCAGCAACTTTTTTTGTCAAAGTAATGATATACATGTATACTAAATTGCAGTAAAGTAAATAATTCAGTAATTAGTATAGAGAATTTATAAATTAACTATTCTTATCCTGTTTAGTTCAGTGATATTTTTTTTACACTTCTGCAATAATAAAAGAATTGACATGGGATAATTTTGAACCTAACCTTTTCTTACACCAATGAAAATGTTATTTCACTGATTTACCAGCAAACAGCAAAAAGAAAATTTTATCTCCTGGATAGCAAAGTTGTCGCCAGGATAGGGCTGCTGTTGTCACTGGGAGAACTAGAATTCTTTACAAATTTTTGAGTAAAACTAACAAAAAAAAAGAAATTATGATAGTGCTATGTTTAAATGGGTCACCATTTTTGTTAATTCATAACCAACTTATAATTTCCAACACCACACAGCTGGAAAGTTAGATCATTCTAGCTTTAAAAAAAAAAAGCCCACAACATGCAGTTATCATCTTCAGCTAGAGCGAGAAAAAGTTAGAAAATAAAATATGATCTCAGATAAAAACTGTTTCTTTCAGTTAATAGTCAGTTTCACCATTTTGTAATATATTCAAATGTCTTTAAAAAAGCTGCTTTTAAATGTCTTAGATATTTAAATTCTGATGCTAAAGCAAGTAACATATTTTGAAAATTAGTGGACAATTGCCAGGGACAGGAGAGACAGAGGATGAATGTAGTTGAGGTTGCAAGATAATTCCACCTCAGCTCCATTTTGGGTGGTAAATTAAATGTTTGAAATTGAATTCTAATACAGCCTTCTTTTCCTCCGAAGTTGTTTGCTAACAAAATATGATTGGAAAACAAAAAATGTATGGTTGGGGAAATGTATTACTAAGACTATTAGCAGTGGAAGATGTTTGGGTTATCAAGCTGTGGTCACAGAACATTCTTTTGTCCACATGAGCCTCCTGTTTTCATTTCACATCACTTTGGATATTAGCAAAACATTAATCATTAACATCAAAGCATGAATTACCCCCCCCTGCAATTTTATTCATAAAGATGAATTACAAGTATTTTATTCTTTCAGAAATCAGCTGGATTAAAAGGCAAAAACAGGGCACTGAGGTAATTGCCCTGCCTGAGCTAATCTGTGTGAATAGGGACTCTAGTTGACTGGAATTGACGTAATCCCTCACTACCAAACATTCAAGCTCTCTGCTGAGAGTCATGGCATCGTCAGATATTTCTGGATACTCCGGGAACACTCCTAGAGGCTACACAGTTGAGCCCAGCGATGTCAGGAGAAAACCACAGCCATCCTCGTACATTGTGTCAGACGAGGATACCAAAATCAGCTTCAGCTGTGCGAATGGTACTCTCTTCCTCAAAATCTCATCAGCACTCATGTTTGTCAGCTTCGTTCTGCAGGTAAGCAAGACCAGGTGAACATGCCAAGACATTGATATTTTTTCTTACAGAGATGACTACTACTCCAGCATATTGTAAAATACAGAGATGTATGGTTTTGTAGATCTTTGTTTTCCTTTTCATTATAAGTTACAGCTTCAGCAAAAATTGGCCAGAAAACTGTTAGAAAACAAGAACTTACACTTGAAAAAGTAAAAGCTTGGAGGGGGGTGGGTGTGATATAAAGATGCTTTTTTTTTTTTGCCTATGCCTATTGCAATGTATATACATATATATATTATGGAGATGTGCAGGTCTGTTCCTTTTAATTTTTTAGCTTTTTTCTGAAAAGAACTCTCTTGTTTCATGCAGCGGACAAACTAATGTAACAACATATGGAATACTTGAAAGCATGTATTGTCATGATACAAATAAATCAGCAAAAGCATAGTACCAAATGATCTGTTATTTCATTTTCTTCTGTTTCATGCAATATACTGTTTGTATAAGTAAATATGCACCCAATAGTCTTGGGATCCTGGTTTCCTCTTTAAAAAAAAGATACCATATGTTCATAGTCAGTCAAGTTATCTGTCAATTTGGAATGAATTTCGTACAATTTACCTTTGGTCATACACAGCATGAGCAGTGCATCTGAAATTTGAAAATGCCATTTGATGTTGAACTATTTATGTTGTGAAGTGGTCATATAAAAAAAACTTATAAAAAATTATATATACATACCTCAATGAATGCATCACGAAGAACAGAATACAATTGATGACTGAGGACAAAAAGGACCCAAGTCACATTTCACACATTTTGAGAAAACCCAACTGAAAAAAAAAAAAAGGGAAAAAAATACTGGTGCATGCATGGTGGTATTCATAAAGTCAATGCATACATCATTAAATGGAAAGTTGAAGTAACTAGCACAGTACATTAGCACAGAAGAATTTTTTTTTTTTTTGAGATACATTCTCTCAAAGTATACTTGAATACTTTTTGTTTGAAGGTCTTCAGTTTGGAATACATGTGTCTTAGAATGTGGCTGAAAAATCGCTGTTGACACTTCATGATCCGTACTTACTTTGTATTCTTTGAGGTGACTCAATGGTAAGCTGGAATATTCTGTTTATGCAGGTAATAGCAATTGGTGCCCCATACTGGGCAGCTGGCTGGCGCAGAGACAAAATGTCATGGCATGAAGGCGTATGGATGACTTGCTATCGCACGGAGTTGGACAACAAATGGATCTGTGGAGCCTACGACTACAGCAACTCCAAGCCAGGAGTGCCAGGTAAGATGATTGCTATTTCTTGCCACTTTGTTCCAGTAGAGTTTCTTTTATCTACTGATTTTCATCATAGTCTGTAACACTGAACACACTGGTTCACTGTTTAAATTATCATTGGTTGCATTGGATTTGAACTATCTTTTGTTTTTTTTATCTCAAGGTTGAAATACATGTATAGAGTTAGGCTAAGTTATTTTGAGTTTGGTTGGAGGTATTGATTCATCTCTCA
This sequence comes from Peronia peronii, assembly GCA_039654565.1. Taxonomy (NCBI): domain Eukaryota; kingdom Metazoa; phylum Mollusca; class Gastropoda; order Systellommatophora; family Onchidiidae; genus Peronia; species Peronia peronii. The sequence continues at coordinate 10,061 of JBCEWB010159099.1, forward strand.
AAAGTACGGAAGTATTCCTTAGGTTGAAAAAAATCACAAATATTATTTGTCTTGTATATGTAAGCTTAGATTGTATGGAATTATTGCTTTAGTTGGTCAGGACACTTTGGTTTAGGACATCACCTGATATCAAACAGTTCACAAGATCAAAGCAGTTTATGCACTATTCAGTTTAAGCAAAACATCACAACTTTGAAAATGCACTTAAATCAAACATTGCCCCAATGTATCAAAAGTTAGATAAATACTTAGGCGTGGATAGTATTAGTATCCATGCTTTGGGCCCACTCAGTACTGTATTCATTTATTTTTTCTGCACTTTGTCATCTATGTATGTGAAGTTTACTGGTGATATTTAATACTTTTAGAGAATCAAAGTAAATGTGTGAATTGTTGTTATCAAGCAAAACTGACAAAAATGTGAAAAATTCAGACTTTATCTCGTATTTTCACTTTTGATCAATTGTTTCCTCATTCAAGTTAGACCTAGTCAAACTGATTCACATATATTGTACAATCACATTCATTTTTGACGGCAAATGCAAGATATGCAGCATTTCAAGCAGCTCTCCTCTTTGACTGTGACTCGTCGAACATCAGTAAAATGTTACAGTCTAAGCATATTAGAATTTGGGGAAGAAAATCTTGTTTCTGATGTTTCACAATTTGAAATTAAAACCTTGACTTGAACAAATAAAAATATGTTCCTAGTCTTATTTCATCCATATCAAAGCACAGAGGCTGCAACCAAACTCCAGTTTTCTCAAAACTTGAATTGGATCATGTATCAGTTCCATTTGCATTTCCGCTCCTTAAATGGCTTCTTGCTGGTGTTTGCAGGTTGGTACACAGCGACTCAGGCAATGTGTTTGTGCTCCATTGTTGTCTTCCTACCCGCATTGATGCTCAACCTCTTCTACACGATGCATCCGAAGGGACGAATGTTCAAGGGACTGTTGTGGTTCAATTTTGCACTGACCCTGGCTACAGGTACATGATATTTCCATTAAATTAGAGTTTGGAAATAATCTTTTGGTGTTGTAGAGGAAGGTTTAATAGAAAAAATAGACAATACATGTTGGCCTATATAGCTATATTTTATTTCAGATTTATTACATGAACATTTCTTCATGATAAAGTGTTCTCCAATTCAGAATGACACCTCACACAGTCCAGTATCAATGAATATTGAACAAGAAAGACTAAAAAACCAGTTTGATAAGAGGCGCATGTTTTACCATTCCCATAGAATATGTTTCACATCTATAGACAAAGCATGAGGACCTCAAAGAAGCTCCATCAGTATAATTCACAGCATAAATACATTTATTGCACTCAGGAGAAAAGAAGGAGATGATAGATTAATTATAAATCATTGCTGTCTGTCTTAAGCTCATCCACTGGTTACCTCATCCAAATTTTCTTTCCTCATTTGAGATTGAGTCATCCAGTGTATTACCATACTTATCAGAGTCTGTCTATAGCTATTTCAAAAGAATTTTTACATTCAGAATTAATTACGTAGTTGTAATCTGTTTCTTTCATACTTGTACCAGTAAAAAAAGGAGTATCTTATTTGAAAGAAATGTAAAAAAAAAAAAAAAAAAATACACTCACAAACCAAAAAGCTAGTGTGCGACTCACAATTCTTAATACATCATCGCTCTAGAATTAAATTGTTGTAAATTGTCTTATCTTCAACATAAAACTGTTGTAGTTAAGACAATTTAATTCTGGGACAGCAATATGTATGAACTGTTTTGTCACCCATATGATAAATGTTGTGGGGCATTTTTCCACACGCATTAAAAGTGCTTAGATGCTGCTGTAACAGATGTTGCCTAATCATATGGTCTGTTTAAAGCTTTTATTTTTCCTCAGTCATAAGCAAATAGGATGTCTCAGCTTTTTAAAGATATTTATTTTCTTCGAATGGCTATGTAAGGAAAAGTGCATAATCAAAAGCAAACGGACTTTGTGTCATAAGGGATAGATATATAGCTAGTGAGGCTGTGGATGACAAACTGTATCACTATACATGTACATCTTTTTTCTCTCCAGCCCTTCTGCCTCTGTTGATGGTGATCGTGTTTGCAGCAGGCCATCCACGACGGCACCGCTTCCCCATCCCATACAAAGATGAAGAATATGATGATGATCCATTTGAGTTCCATTTTTGTTTTGTGTTTGAGATCTTTGCTGTCTTTGTTTCTATTGCTGCCTTTGCTCTGGAGATTGTTGATTACATCAGGAATGATTACACTGACTCGGATTAACTTTAGTATACATTCAGAGAGACAGTGGTGGTCTCCCTTGACCCAGAGGATGTGTTGTTATGCTGTGTATAAAGAAGTTTTGACCAATTTTTTTTGTTTGTTTGAAATCTTTGTGACACTGTCACATACATCCTGTATTTTTTTACAGTTCTCTGCCTAGCAATGAGAGGTGCTTTTAGATTCCCACAGTTATTTCAATGAGGAAAATAAAGACGGAAAATTAATGTGTCAATTTTAGAAAAAGGCAAACCTTTATCTGATTAAAACTGAAACAAATCCTGAATGACAAGTATCCCTCACCAACAAGTCACTACTCAAAAGGCAATGCTTTGTTCCTGCGTCAGTTGTAGTCATGTGGTGATTGAGCGATTAGAAGTTAATTCTGGGTTAGTTTTATGTACATGCACCCAGTATATTCGACTCTAAGATTTCATGGTTTGTTCAAAGTTTCCTGGGATTAACATGATTTTCTTGACTAGGCTGGCCTAACAAAAAACGAAAGCCAGAGTCAGTGAATTGCTTTTTAACTTCTTTCCACAATTTCTTGTGACTTGTTTGCTCTGTAGATTTCTACTCATGCTAATGAATATCCATAATTTATTATTGTATTGTTTCCATCTTAGAAAATGAGTTTCGTTGTCACAAAGCAAGAGATGATAAAACTTTATTTCTGGAAATTTAGCCATAGCCATTGCAGAAGTTGTGAAAATTCTATTTGCATACAGCCATTACATGTGACAACGTGCATGGTATATGAATGGCCAATTGTTAAGACATGTTTGACATCTAGAGCATTCTGTTTCCTATCATTCAAAGTCATTTAGGATATGGCAACAGTACAAGCTATTGTTTTATAAGCTTTTGGAACATTAAAATATAATCTTTGAGCACCACCACTGCTGATGAAATCAGCGAACAACACATCATTGGATGATGGGAAAGTCCCACCACTGCCTTGTCAGAGAATGTGTACTTTCTATGCACGAAATGTACAGCAGCAAGATATATATGCAAGGCAACTCATTGTGTTGAAATGAAATTCAGGATTATCTGTCACAGGAAGATTTGTTATGTTCATCCCCTGATAAAGTTGTGTCTGTGAAATTGTGGCATTTTTTTAATCATCATAAATAAGACCTTGAAATGAACTGACAAACCCTAATTTGAATATTTTCTGTATTCTTTTGTTTTTGTTGTTTGTTTTTGCTAATGTGAAAAATGAAGTGCCAGAATTTTTGTAGACATTTATTTTTGTATTTTGAACTTGGAGGAAAATACAAATTAAATGTTTGGTGAAATGATTTTCGGGTAATTGGAATTTATGTTGACGAATCCGCATTCAACGATAACACAATTGCTTCCAGCTCTTCATACAAATTTAGCATGTAAAATCATTCATGGTAAAGGATTAACCTGATATCTTTTTTCTCTCTAGACATTCCATTGGGGCCAAAAGTTGTGTAGCATAGTCCTCCTCACAAAGTCACTATTTTGAAAAACAAATCATTTTGTTATTTACATTCATACATGTATATTACATGCAGGTTACATGCATATATATCTTCAGTCTTGCAGCTTATAACATAACTTGTACAGCAACAAGAACACTGGTCACTGGTTAATTAATATGTGAGGAAATAGAAATATCATTATCAGATAATAAATAATACATGCACACAAATATTTGGTTCATAATATATATACATGTATATATACATGTATTTATATGTTACAGTATTTTTCAGCAAGCAAAAAGCTTTTAACATTCCTTTTTAATACCAGTTTTTCTTCATTTCAGTATGTTTTGTCATGGTGGTGAAGCTTTGAATTCATTTAAAATAGACACATACATTTTTTAATTTCATCAATTCTTCTTGTAAATACATGCACATTATCACAAACTGGATGAATGTAGTAAATGAAATGTGATTTTACATCTCTGTCCAGAGATTCTGATTTGAGCATTCTGCATTCAGTGCTGCTAAAATGTCACTGAACTGCCTGATTTTCTAGTTTTTGAAAGTAATTTTCACAAGCTGCTGATTTTTTACCTGTAAATAGTCACTTTTAGCTTTGCATCTTTGAAATTGTCTTCATGTTGTTTACAGGGCAACCTTCTTACCTAGTAATTCATCTGCCATATCTTTGTCGGCAGCAAATGGTAAATACATGTACATGTATGTCTATTTCAGTTTTTACATCTTTTCTGAACTTGTACATTTCACTATGTTCAAACAGCCTCATTATTCAAACTGTTGGTCTCCCAGGGTAGAAGATAATCACAAAAAAAATGGGTTGGATATGGCTCATGACTGGAGATAATTTAAAAATATTCTAGCCTACCTCTAGTTGGCTGAAGTTTATGAGTGTAAATTGTTTCATTTTTTTTCGGAAAGATACCTACTAAAGTAATTCTGCCACTTTTGTTTTGCATTTTATGGGAGTCACTTTAGGCCAGAAAAGATTCAGTTTTTACAATTTTTTTTTCAAGGCTTCCTTCCTTTAATTAAAATATGTTTCAGAACTGTTTCACCTTTTTGCCATCACAGTTTTGAATATTGATTGCATTAGTACATGTGCATGCACTACATTTTTCAGGGCTTTGGGCTTTCTGCAGGACATTATATATATCTATTCTAATGTTTTCTTTACTGTTCATATCAACTCAAAGGCAAAATCATCGTACTTTTTCATAGGTCATAATTTTCATATCAAATCATGGAAGTTTTTTTTATATAGCCTGCTGTATTGTTGGATATCATCTCAGCCATAGAATGCAATGTGAGTTTTAGAAATAGCTGTATTGTACAGTACTTAAATTTGCTTCCAGTGTTTTTATTTTGAGGGCAAGCTTTTGTTCTTTTGCACGATTTATTAATGAACAGTCAGGTATATTTAGTCACAAGGAAAATAAAAAGACCTGCTTAAGACAAATTGAATATAAAAGAAGGGACTTAAAATAGTACATGCATGTTGTGTGAAAAGACAGTGAATCTTGCAGTTTGCTAACATATCACTCAGATTTCTACTTGATCATTTTTTCATTCCTACACTGCAGTTCGACTTACCGAGGATTAAAAATTAATGCTAATAAGTGTGCTTGTATGAATCTAAAATGTACATATTATGATGTAGATAACAAACCATATATAACAAAGTAATACATTTATTTTTATCACTTTGGTCTATATACATTTATTATACATGTATATGTAATGCATTATTACTGTAAATAATTTTTTTTTTTTCCTGGGCCTGCCTCTGCCATGCATAATCAATTTTTTTTCTGGGTTACTGTTTTCTGTGAAGGAGCAGCCACAACGGATTTGTATCACTTTTGTGAATGTTTTTTTTGTTTCCATAGCAGTTGGAATCAAAGACTACGTGTCTTGTTGTTAGACAACAGTTGACATGGCTCATAAATTACATGTGCTATTTTTCTTGGTCATGCATGTATTTACTTTTCCTAGAGGAACTTAATTAAGGTCAATAATCCAGAACAGCTGAAATTTCAGTAGGCAGTGTTATTGTCCGCATAATTCAGTATCACCATAGATAATTGATATAGATTTACATCCATTTTTATGACTGTTTTTTTGTTGTTAATCCATAATGCAGATTCTCCCAAATGTATCTTTTCAACATTGACTATGTAAGGAACAGCCAAGAAAATTCAGACAAAAAAAAAAAATTAAAAGAAAAAAGACAGAAAAAGTAAACACCTGTGATGTTGTTCTAGCGGGGATAGATCTAATGAAATCTTTGAAATGCTTGTGTGAAGTAGCGTAGTCAGAATTTGTTTTAGTGTCAGTAGGTCACAGCTGATGTGTTAATTTGACAAGCAGCAGTTTAAGAAGTTTTTGGATCTTTTTTTTCCCCTGGTCGTATTGTTGTCTTAACATTCCACTTCTTCCTTAAAAAAACCCAACCCAATATTGTTTTTATATTTATTCTAATACTTATGTTGACAGTAGCTGAAAAGATGGTGAAACACACATAATCTAGCAATTGTATTTGAACCCAATAAACATGACTGAAGTAACAAAACCATGAGTTAACAGATTTATTAATGACTATTTCTTTTACGTCATATGAGACGTGACACGGTGAAATCAGGCGCTCGTCAAACTGAGGCGACTGGAGAAATCACTTGGTTTTCAACAGTGAATGAATTTTTAACATAATTTTTTTTTTCTTCACAGCACCCTTCTATATCAATCTAAAAATGCATTTCAGAGTTAAATTTGCTGAAATAGATTGAGCAAGGGCCTAAAAATTGTAATTTAGTATTTAGTGGCATGGCCTCATAAGGATTAATAAAAATGATCCGCCATTTTCTCATTAAATTTAGCTGCAGCAACAGGTCACCCCCATCATCTTTAATTGCAAATATCTCAACTTCTATTTGAGGTAGAACAAGCAATTTTTCACACACAGAAAGGGAAATGAATAATCATCACAGTGATACCAATAATTCTGTATGCTCAAAATCGGACGAGCTCCTGATTTCATTGTGTTGCGCCTCATATATGTAAATGTACTAAATGTATCTATATCACATCCACCTGCTCCCCTCCTACTAGATCATCCGTGTATGCTCTTCGTTTAACAGATATGCGACAACAATAACAATGATCAAACAAGTCAGTTAAAGTTAACTACCACAGGAATGAGTAATAATGTGGATGTAATGTTATCACTATTTCTCTCACATAAGGGCATATTTCTGGTTTTTACAATTTAGACTGACCATTGTTCTTGTTAATGTAGTACTATTACAATAAGTCTGCCAATCACAAGCTACCATACCATACACAAGTAATTTTTACTACAGTTTGGTGTAAATGAAGATGTACTGAAATTGGGAATTGACATTATGCTGTTATAAACGGTCCAGTTCAAGTTATAAATGATTCTAATCTTGTCAAACTATGTCAAGGGATCTTGGTATGCCATCATTTCTCCTCAGTTTCACGTCTCCCACAAATGCTCAGCTTTTTGACATGTTTATAAATCTGGTCCAAAACTATTTATAAGTAAAAGGAACATGTCCAACTTCTCTTATGTAAATTAATGAACAAATACAGTACATGTATAAATAAAAGAAATCCAGTTGAGACTATTGGTCTTAGCCCATGCAAAGGTGCACTTTCTTTACATTTATAGATGGGTTAGAATGGATATATATGAATTTTAGGTGATAAGAGGGAAAAAACCCCCATTTTTTTACTATCTCCTTAATTCCTTACTTCTGATTTCAATTTAATGACCTTCACATAACACATGTACAACATTTATCATTTCTTTCTCAACACACATAGAGTGGTGGTTTGGTGTCGACAATTTCATTCAGGAAATGCTCTGGTTGTTGATGTTAATGTTATCAGAATCTTAGCTGAGAGGTGATAATTATATATGAAAAACAAATTTGTCAATTTCTATAGTTTTGTAAATTAAACACCAGATCTTGCCTTTCCGTATTCTCCTAAAAATTTTGACTGTCAGTGATAAAATGTCATTGTTCTGAGTAATTTTGCAGACGTTCACATACACACATTTGATGAACAATAAAAACATCTAAAAAAGAAAAAAAAATGCGGAAGTTCAAGTAAGTAAATAAGTTTTATTCACAAATAGAGAATGCATTCTACATTCTTGTACATGTAATATGATACAATGCAATAGGCCTGATCTTTCACTCCCAGCTAAAACTGAGTAATTTTTAGTTTGCATTACATGTCTCATTACAGGCCTCAGCATCGTGCATTTATTATATTTTAACATGACCGACCTGGATCAAGTTTCATTTCTCACTGGCATGTCTGTAAGAATGACCCTCCTGTCCCAACGTGAATAAAATAATGAGCAAGGTAATATCTTTGAAGGTAGACAAACCATAAGCATAGTAATATACATAGAGTGCAAAATTAAGGTGTAAGCAATCTATTGATAACTAAAGATATCTAAATTCACTAACAAAATCTGCCAGATCTGGTACCTCTGCACAGTACCATTATTTGTCAATGTCAAGTAGGCCTACTGATATATAAAATCACTGTCCAAACTCAACTCTCAGCCACCCATTTCATTCAATTCCATCATCAACACATTCTGCCAATATCTGACATACAACAAATAACATTATCATTCTTGTACATGTAAGTTCTGCTGCACTTTGTGGTGTACAGTAGAATAAATGCAATTTCCATACACTGCTTTATCAAACAGGAATGCCAATTTCATTTCATGCAATGTTTCATTACCTATAGCATATAAAATCAAAGAATTCTGCACCAGGGAAAAAAGAGGGGGAAGAGGGAGGACCAGCAAAGAAGTTTATGACAGGCATAGAGTCTGTTTTTCTTCTAAAGTAGAAACTTTGATGCTCCAGACTAAGGAATAAAATAAAAATGTTCACATATAAGAGATACTACAGGATAACTAATAATTTTGAGAAATTGTCATCACAAAATAATGTAATCAACAGCAAATCTAAATCTTTCATTCAAACAATTTTGAAATTAAAAAACAAAAAAAACAACAACA
>JBCEWB010159100.1:0-10496 GCA_039654565.1 Peronia peronii
ATGGATGGATGGATGGATGGATGGATGGAAGGATGGATAGATGGATTGAGGGGGCAATGTATGGATGGATGATGGATTGATAGAACAATGGATGGATGGACTGACGGATGGATGGATTTGTGGATCAACTTTTTATGGATGAATATTTATAGAATAACGAATGGATAGCTCAGTTAGTGTCAAGTGGCTGCTCCTTATTTACAAATAGCTGTCACATCCATTTGCAAAAGACGGCTTGCAGCGTGCATAAGCAAGAGGTTCTGCCAATTTGTTTATGTGCCCCCAATTTTCCTCTTATGCACACAAATATTGGCAGAAATAGCAGGGAATCTATTGGGGTCATTTCATAGGCCGAGCAATCCCTTCTGGCGCCAATGCACAGCAGGAAATCTACATATTATTTCCGCCACTACCAGTTCAAGTCCCATATCTATTTCCCCTTTTTTGGAAGGAAGACTTCACTGATATGATCTCCTTATGTCTCGCAACGTAATAATACATTTAAAAAATACCTAGACAGCTATTGTGTTGTATGAAACCTTTGCTGCGTCTGGAAACATTCATTTTTGTTTTTTTGTTTTTTAGCGCCTAAAGTGTCTTGGGCTTAGACGGATCGAAAAATCTCTCTCTTTTTAAAGTATCTCGTTCTGTTTATTTGAGACAGTCTGTACGTCTGATTTTGAGTGATCCCTATGAATAATTTAATGTTTGGGACATCAGTTTTCACAGAGTTATATCCAAAAGAGATTTAGTTGATATGTGCATAAAGCCAGTGTCAAGCACGTCTTTTTGTTTGCCTGTATGAGTAAACAGGAAATATAACGCCAGCGGAAATCAAAATCCCAATTACTCATTAGCTGGTAGTGTCATCAGTCTTATTGCTAGTGTTTAAAGCGGGATCAATAACTTTTGATTAATGTCCTAAAAAACGTGTCGCGCCTGGGATTGCTATTGACAGTTCATACTTTACACACCTGGAGCAAACTTTGTTATTACATTGCTACATTGTGTAACATTGATTTGTCTTCTTGTAATATAATATAATTATGTTCTTCATCAAGTTAAACAGCCTAAGGCGTAAAAGAATTATAATGAAATAGATATGCATATATAAATCCTAATGCTGCGCTGCGGTGCAGAATGAATGCCTGTAAAAGAGAGGAACTGTACATTATGGATGGAACTATGTGCGTTAGATTTGACATGAAAACTTGAGCGTAGATTAGACATAAGAGCTTTGCTCTATATGTTTGGAACTAAGAAAACATGTCAAATTCCTTAATCCACCTATCGTAACTGTTATCCAGCAAAACAGGATTTCTACTTTTTCTTCCAGCAGCTGATTAAAATAACTGATTAACATACAAAAGCAATCGAACGCATAGGAATAGTGGCAGGTGATTTTTTTTAATCTTTTCTTTCCATTTTGAAATTTTGTCTTTCCTCTTTGCTTGTATCAAAACTTGATTCGTTTCGCCTTGCAGTAATTGGACTTGCAGCTCGTCATCTCTTTACCACTTTCATTGTAATGATTAATAACATGATATGTTTCTTTCAGAATGTATCTACCACTGCTCCTTTCTTCATCTGACCATATTCATTATTATTTTGATTAGAATTTATACTATGTTTGTCTTCCAGAAAACATGGAATCAATGTTTTTCCTCGTCAAAACCATTTTTGCCAGGTCATTGACATACATTTTTTCATTTTCCTCCCCAGAACATGACAGTCGTAACTTCTCTTAGGCACAGTTTACATTGCTTTGTCAGGAACACGAATGTCGTTGATTTTTTTTTTCGCCTGAAATATAGCGGCCATAGCCCTTTCCCGATCATCAAAATTATTATTGATGTCTCATTGACATAAATGTCATTTGATATTCCCTCCAAAGAACGTGGTTGTCACTGTCTGTCCTTATCAAACCTGTTAATTTAGTTTTTGTGTCATTGTTAAGAGTCTCATTTGATTTATTCTCTTCTTGAATATAGAAGCCTTTGCTTCCTCACATCAAACTATTATTGTCCTGTGATTGTCATGACATTGTTTGATCATCAAAATTATTATTGTTGTCTCATTGACATAAATGTCATTGATATTCCCTTCAAAGAAGGCGTGTTTTGTGTCATTGTAAAGAATGTCATTTGATTTATTCTCCTCTTGAATGTATTGTCCTATGATTGTCATCTACAGTGTTTGATTTCCTTTCTCTCCAGAATGTGGCGGTCATCGTCTCTGTCCTAACTCTGACCAGTATCTCCATCGAGCGCTGGTTCGCCATCTGTCAACCTTTGACCTTCCAGCAGACCAAGTCAAGGGTCATCATTTGTGTGGTGGTCATCTGGGTTGTGGCTAACATCGCCTCTATTCCTAGGCTGTTCATGATGCAGGTAAGCAAAAGAACGGCATGATCACTCGGGCTACAAACACACTAGCATCAAATGTCTTTCCTCATACATCCTCATATATGCCTTATGATTGTGAGATTCAAATCCGGCAATATAATCTTGCATTATTTACCGTTCAATATTGTCTCCTTTCCTAGAGTGGTTATGATACAAGTCAGTGAAAGAGCCACATGATGTGCTGGAAAATAAGGTGAATTTCTTGATTTCTTGAGAAAAGCTTGATTTTCTCAAGAAATTTTGGCGGCCATATTGGATTTTTTTACTGTTCCAGTTTTTTGCGTAAGTTTTTTTTTTAAAATTTAGATACCAAATGATCTGAAATTTAATGTGTACAAACTAAGTACTCAGATGCAAGTTTGTACCGATTACATTTTCAATATTTCAGTTTGTTCACCTGTTGTTGCATATTACTCAGTTATATAGTAAATTTTCATTGATTTGGTCAAATATAGCAAGGTTAATTTCTTTACTTTAAGCGCTACATAATTTTCATTCTGTACAGAATTTAAAAATATTTTTCATTATTGTACTCACAGTTTCAGCCTATTTAGTTGAAAAACAAGAGTTATAGGCATCTCAAAAATGATCATGTTGAGAAAATAGTACTCAATGTTCGAAAAAAAAAAACAATACGTAAAAAAGAAAAATATGTCGGAAAATGGAAAATAAACTACTTCAGGGCTATTTTCAAAACATTTGAGAACCCTACAGATGAATGGATAAGAAAGTCAAAACGAGGATAATAAAATTTTGAAAAAAAAAATCGATTTTATATCATTATTTACCAGCACATGGTCTTAAGGATACGTTCACATTGGTGGCATACATCTTCTCTCATACATCCGTTACACCCGCAATATAATTGAGCCACAAACCTAGCACTGCAATCTTGCTTTAAACACTGCACTAACACTGTCTCCATTCTGAGACTGGTCACGATGAGGGTGGATAAAAACAACAACAACAACAAAAACGGAGCCGGATCACTAAGGCTGCGAGCACATTGGTTTCATACATCTTCCCTCTTTCACCTTCATATGTCACCCAAACTATTTGCGACACTAGCCACGGGTGGTTGAAAGGCGTAAGAGAACGTAAAGGAGTTAGCCACGCATTACCTGCTGTGTTAACCCTAGAAGTGTCAACGCGATTTGCTCACAAGGATGTACTTACTGTATTTTACCTATGAGTTACTTTCCAAATAGCATACGATTCAATAACAAAATTTGTGTCTTTCACTACTATAAAGACCTAAATTGTCATTTTTGTAACAGGAAATACCATCATTATTGACATTTTGGCGTGGTAACAATTTCTTTTGACACTTTTAGAGTTAATATCCCTCTATGCTGCAGATGTACTTCGGCATGAGTCTCGTTGATTTCAGGATACTCCATGGATTAGCCTTTCTCTATGTTAGATTAGCAAGATTTCAGTGTCCGTTGGGTAGCGTAAAATATTCACCAAGGAATAACTTTTCAAAATTTTTGGTTTATTTAAGATATGGAAGACATCGATGTTTGTGTCTCAGTTCCTGTGTTCGGTCTTTTCTCTGTCACGTCTATCTGCAGATTTTATTCTCAGTTTACATATTAATGTAGCTCTTCTTCATAAGAAATGGAATAAGTTTGGAAGGGATGAAATGGTACAAGGTAGGGAATGTATTCGTGTATTACATTAATCGACTCACACATCACCCAAAAAATAATCGTTCCAGACATCTCAATCAAGGAAAGATACATAAAGTTGTCACTTTTTATGAGGAATAATTCTGTACATGCATTCGTAGTCTAGATTTGAGTGTTTCAAGGGAGGTTTCCCTCTGCATAACGATCCTGAAGAGTCTTAAACGTGATACCAGATAGGATGCAAAACACTGATATCTTAATCAGGTTTCTACTTTTATGTGCGTCACGATACACCTTCATCAGATATCTTGATTTGATATCAAACGTTATTTAAATGACTACAGACATATCTCTACATGTGTCACCACTGAAATGGCATTAGGTATCTAAGTCTAGAAATGATCGCTCACTTCATTTCAAGATCTCCCTCTCTCCTCTAGAAAAAAAAATCCATCAGTGAATATTTCAGATAATTCTTGGATATGAGTTTTATGTCACGGTCTCTGTCTAAGAGGTTGTTTTAATAAGATAGGTAAAATCAGTAGTAACCGAGTTTTCCCATACAATACACGGCTGGCTTCAATTTATTATAGTTTGCGTCACCGTTCTCTTTAGTAGATCCTGGCTTAATAATGCTATGAGAGTTCGTTTTCATATCTTTTGTAGTTAGTCAAATATCTCATGCTGTACGGGAGATGAAATGTCTGACTCTATGAAGACTCTATTTATTTTGGTATTTTGATTACTATGGCTATCTCGTCGTTGTGACAATCAATTTCCTCAAGACTCAGGCATTGCCTCCGGAGATATATTGAAACACAGATAGGTTAATCTAAATCTGACATTTTAATCTAGGCTAAGTCACATTTCTAGGAAATGAGCTCCGAATGTCCTGGCTGTAGAGTTCGAAACTACAGACTCATCTACACAAGTCTCAAACAGTAATGTAATTGTTCAAGAACCGTACATATCTGGAGAGAAGAGAGAAGGTTTTGTTACATTAATACAGAAAGCGTCAGATGGTCAGATATCATGGCATTCTCATGGTCTTTATTACTTTGTAGTAAAAAAGCTTCTACGTTGACCACGATTTACAGTCACATCGGTTGAAGAAATATATGATTTGCATGAGCTGATTTCTTGGATCCTTGTAGAACAGAAAATATTAAAAATCTGTCGTGGACAGGATCAAAAACCACAAAAACAAAACAAAAGACAACAACAACAACAACAAAAACAAAGCAAAGCATACGAACCGAAAAACAAACAAACAAACTACTGAACAAAAAAAAAAAGAATCAATGGCTTCTGTCTGTTATTACTTCTCTGTCGTTTTCTTTTTAATCTTCATCGATTTTTTTTTTGCTTTTTAATAAGGAACCTGGAATTCATCATAGTAAACGGGTCGCAGGAAATTATTACATTTTTTATACTCATTCAGCAAACTAATTCCTCTGGTTGTACAGGTCATGTTCTTTGTGTTGACTACACTATTTTCTTCCTTTACCCTATAAATTACGCTCCTTCATCACCGTATATTCATGGTATTATGTCTCTTCAACACAACAGCAGCAACAACAACAATAACAACAGCAATAACAACAACAAGAACAATAACAACAACAACAACAATAACAACAACAACAGCAACAACAACAAACAACTCTAACTATTTAACCATTTTGTGCAAAACCTCAGTTTCTTGTGTGGGAAGTCACCGTTTCATGCTAGATGTTATTTTGTGGTTGAAAATTATTTTTACCAGAATGTCCACAAGAATCGATCAGTCTGTACTGGAGTCAACCCAATCATATTATACTTACGCTCGCTGCCGACGTATGATTTTTAGAGACATAAAATATAAACGTATCTCTGCAGATATATCTACATCTTTTCGCGTACACTCTAAACCCATGTCTCCTGGTATTTTACTCTGTAAGCGTATATAGTTTCGTACGCACGTTTTGAAAAAAAGATGCCTGTCGTAAATAAAATGCGTACTTTGAACACGTGCCCCAGATCTCCAACACACGGCTCCAAGCCATGTCACTTCTCTATGTTATAATGACGTACGGAAACACTTCAACATCTCATCTGAATATTGGTGGCTCGGGGTCAGTTAATGCGTGTCCAGTTTGGTTGGACGAAAGTTTTGGATGGAAATTTTGGAGTTTTATTAGACATTTTGTCCTGACAACGGGACCTCCTGCCTACTTGTCATCCGACTGGTCTACAACCGAGAGTCTTCAACGCACGTAAGGTGCATACAGGATCCCGAAACGCTATTCTTCAAGACGCATGGACGTTAGACTTCCCTTTTCAAGAAACCAGAGAACATTGAATCACTGGAAAAAAGCAAATTTCAATCTTTCCCAATCCCCGATAAGATTTGAACCCTTGGCAAATTTACAGATATGTAAACTCCTGATACTCGACCACGGTATTTCTCTATCTACATGCGTTATTACGGTACATTTATAGACACAGCTCAACACCTTATTTCAACATTGGTGGGGAGCCTCAGCTGTGTACATTGGCTCTCACAAATATACCTTAATGGACAACCATACCAGTGTGACCCAACTGAGACCGGGCACTGTTCCGAATGGATTGGACAATATAATGACCACTCAGCATTGGCCGGCCGGAGAGACCATGAGTGGACATTCTGATGTACTCGTGCCTCAGCATAATGGACAGGACCTGGGACTGTTACACGGCGTACATGGGTAACTCGCGTTATCTGTCTAAAACTAAAGGGTTATATCTCCTTGACGTCACAGCCTAGAACTGTCAATTATAATGTAAATAATAATCCATTTTAGGCAGCCAGCTAAGCTATTCCTTTTGTCAAGTACAAGAGAATTAATACAAGCAATATAAAGAACGAAAACAAAATAAAACATTGATCTTCCTGTTTTCTGAAACATATGAAGCACAAACAAACAAACAAACAAACAAGCAAACAAACAAACAAACAAAAACAAAACAAAAAAAAAGAAAACAAAAATTAAAAAAAAAAGGAAATTCACCAGACGCTGAATTTTCAGAATTTTCTATTACTCGTGTTCCCAATAACAAAACAAAACAAAAAAAAAACACAAAAAACAAAAGTGATTTTGTTTTACATTTTTACAATGCTTGTTTTATATTCTCTTCACACATGGGCCCAGCAAAGGAAATCATTCGGTCGACAGCCTGAATGGCTCTTTGTACTGCAATACGAGATTTTGGCTATAAGCTATGAACCCCCTTATTGTTCAATACGTTTATTATGTTTATTTTCGATCTTTAACATTGTAGCAATACATCTCATAACAATATAGGAACAAAAGCAACAGCAACGACAGAATAATAATTCAAAATTCCAAGTAAAAAGATTTCAAAAAAAAAGAAAGAAAGAAAGAAAGAAGAGAACTCAGAAATATGAGGTGAATAGATTCAGTAGAGATAACTTTCGTAAAATAAATAATTAGGCCTCTTTTTTATTATTATTTTATTACTAACAGTCTTGAATATTCTAATGTCAATGTAGTTGTCAGTGCCGACGTCAGTTTTGGGTGATTTGTCCGGTGATCTAGGTACAAAACACTGGAAAAAATCGAAATTATGCGATATACGTGTGTTGCAGTCCTAACCCTACACTTACTCTGATCTTAACAGCACAGCAATTTATACACAATGAATTCTCATTAATTTGTCCATTGCAATTTGATACAGTGACACAGTTTGTTTCAATTCTAGTTATACCGTAGTTACTCTAGTAAACCCACCGCTAGTCTAGACTTTCAAGGACATACAGAATCTAGCGTGTAAGGCCAGGGTTCCTCTTCTTGCTTTCAATCAAAGCTTCAGCTTTTTGGGTCCTTGGATACTGTACTTCTGTGTATGGCTGGAAAAGCAAGTAGTTGAATGGATGAATATGTAAGACGGAATGAAGCCGAGTTGGGGAAGACTGTGAGCATCTACATGATAAACGCCGAGGGGAGATATCAGTATTCATACAAAACAACAGAAATGTAAAATATACCAAATTCGTAACAAATTTTTTTTTTATCAATACCCAGTACGTAAGCTTCTTGTACTTACTAGTAATGAATGAGAATATTATGAAATTCAAACAGCATGAAAAAAACGTGTTTTGAAGAGTACTGTGCGGTTAAAGCTAAATGTGCTGTTAGGGCGCTAACGTATGCCATTTAAAAGTCTTTAAGATCAACATTTTTAAATGAATTAGATAGAATATGTTATGATATTGAGATTGATCTGCTAGTGGGGAGTGTGAGTAAAAACTCAGCTATTGACCAAATGTTCTCTACTTTAAGCCTGGGAATTAAAAGTTCATTTTCGAGCACCCTGATGAGAACTTACACTGATATTCTGCGTGATCACGAATCCACAGGTGGAGCGAGACAGGTGACCGTCTTTAGAGGAAGAGGTGTATCAGAGTGTCAGCTAATGTTCACCTCTGGTATTGAAGCTCATGTAAGATATTGCTTGAGGCGGCCATAATCAAATGTTTTATGCATCTTTTGCCTGAATTCAGTGAAATACCGATGGTCTACCAGTACATATAGCAACCAAGGGGGGACAAGTCCTGCTTAACAGTGGGCTGGTCATTCGTTGAATGACCATGAGTCAAACACGATAGAATGGCTATATGCACTTAACACCATTTTCTTATATTGTTCAGAAAAAGCAGAACTTTTAAGAAAAAACAAAAGCCCAACATCGATATTTTCTTTTTAACAAAAACCATTATTTCAGAAAGCGACGCCCCCCCCCCCGCCCCCCTGCGCCCCGCCCCTTTTTTCTCTTCATTCTCTATCTCTTCCTTTTACTTCCGACACCTCGCGTTAGACTTCTTCACTGATCAACACACAGTAGGCACCTTAATAAGAAAGTAATAATAATAATAATAATCATCATCATCATAGAGAGCATTTATATAGCGCCTATCCCTGTACAGTACAGGCTCTAAGCGCCTTACAATCTATTATTATCCCGACAGACCCAAAGAAAACACTCATAAACGTTCTCAGCTTCCTGGGAAGCATACAAGGTGGTTGCCTGTTAGGCGCTCAAATCCTTATCATCTAACAATATCAATCACTGTCTATAGTCGGGTACCCATTCAGACCTGGGTTGAGTCAGGAAATGTGTGTAAATTTTTCTTTCCCAAGGACAAAATGTCGCGATCAGTCAGGATTCGAACCCAGAACGTAAGCTCCGAGTCCGACGACCGAATCGCTAGGCCACTGACACCACGTATTTAGTTATATTACTAATAAATACTTACCTTTTATTGCCTTTAGACTTAAAACTTATTTCTGGAGCATAACTAAATAGCATAATAGAAACCCTCATAGGCCAGTAATAATTTCCTCTGACACGCCTAGAGTTAAACATGAGTTAAACAAAAGGTGAATATCTTATCGTTCGGTGTATATTGATGTAGACCATAACACTGGCTGTTTTGGTATGCTGAGCAGAACTGGGGTAGTCGGTACAACTATTCGAAGAGTCGAAAAAAAGCTGGTATCGACAAGTCTATCGAAAACTTCTGGCGATATTCGAGTTTTTTTTTTTTTTTAATTTATTTATTTGATTGATTTTTGTTCATCTTTTCACTGTTCGACACCATGAAATCAGTTCTTTAAAAAAAAAAAAGAAATAAATTTAAAAAATTTCCTTCATTTGTTTGTTTGCATCACTTTGTTCTGTAATCATCTTTATTAAGTCAATATGAAGATAAAAGGTGATGTGCGGGATCGTAACTAATATTTTAAGAAAGCTTCAGTTGCTGGAACTACTTAAATCATATAGTTTTATTTTCTGGTCAATTTAGAAAAATCGTTATCTTCCCTTTGTGTGTGTGTGTGTGTGTGTGTGTGTGTGTCAACTTGTCTACGAATTGGTGAAAAATAATAGATATTCGACCGATTAATAAAACGAACTAGTTCGCCTAAAATCATTATTGCTGAGGCCTCTGCACTATAAAGATTATACGAGCAGAGGTAATATGTTCCAGCAGTACTAAAATAGCTCCATGTGACAATTTTTCATATTCGACTCAGCACAGATTTGGAAATCCCCGGCGGAGTGTTTGTACTCCCTGCTAAAAATAGAACACTTATTTATGTCTATTACGCTCAACCACAAATTGAGAAGTTTGGAGTGTTTGTACCCACTTCCTAAAAATAGACATAGGGAGCTCCAGCCTTTCGTCTGGTCGGAACAAATCTATTGAACTGAAAAAGATAAAGCGATAGATTATATTGAAAACGAAATCCGCGGACTGAGGTCGATTCCAGTTTTGTTCACATAGATAATCGCAAGGATCTATAACGTGCCTAAGTCACATTATTGCACTGAGAGCGAGCGAGAGAGAGAGAGAGAGAAAGAGAGAGAGAGAGAGAGGATGGAGTATAAAAGAGGCATGACAGAGAAGCCAATGAGG
>JBCEWB010159111.1:0-10496 GCA_039654565.1 Peronia peronii
TATGTATGTATGTATGTATGTATGTATGTATGTATGTATGTATGTATGTAGGTATGTATGTATGTATGTATGTATGTGTACATATACATAATCTGTAAACGTAATCAGACTGGTTTGTCCCTTGCCGTAATTACGATTTTCTGACAGATGTCCGTACAAAACAGTTCTAACAGTCTGTAAATAAAGGATTTCGACATGTAGGTAGGTCAGTCTATGTTACCATGCGGTTGCTTTGAGAACGTTACTCTGTTACTTTGTGTATGTGAGTGAGTATATATATATATATTTTTTATATATATATAGGCAGCCTCGGAAAATATTATAAACAAAGAATGTGAGCATGCGTTCATTCCGGTTAAGTATAGAAAGAAACTCCAGCTTGATCAAAGACTCATCCAATGGAGTGCATTTCTGTGCCGGTCTTGGGCGAATCACTTCAAAATAAGTTAGATAAAATAGAAAGACAAGCTAAGAAAAGATAGGATAAGATAAACTCTACTTGCTCTGAAAAGGAAATTCTATTCACAATTGATGAGACACAGTGTACTCACAAGATACATTTGCACTACATGCATACAGACAAAAATATCATGAACAACATCAGAACAAGACAGACTCAAGAAATGCTGTCGCTGCTGGTAGAAATGAATCTCTATAACGCTCTCGATTAGTTTCTATGTCCACTTCGTTGGGAATACCATGCATTTCAATTGATTATAACGTGTGCACACAGAGTCCTCTCCAGTTATGTTCAGCTGTGATATACAGGCCTGCTGTATAAGACATCGATGTATCCGTGAGTTTCGTTGGCATTTTTGTTCACTTTCTGGTCACATTTTCTTTTTTTATTCTCCATTTGTCATGCGCGCACATATTTCCCGCCTAAACAGTAAATACAAAAAGTTATAACACGTTGTATGATGGATCTATAAAACATGATCCCATGAACTTAAAAACTACGGAATCTTGAAATTTCGTACAAAAAACAGGTTTGCTCAGTGCTCATGTGGAGGGAACGAACACTTGGTTTGCTTAACATCGTGAAATGTCACGTCACAAAGGCATGCAGCTTCTTTGTATACCGTACATTATGAAACACAGTGCATTTTGAAAGAGTTATACAGTAAGAATCCTTATTGTGTAGCTTATAAAGGTAACAACGCTGTCAAACAGAA
This sequence comes from Peronia peronii, assembly GCA_039654565.1. Classification (NCBI taxonomy): domain Eukaryota; kingdom Metazoa; phylum Mollusca; class Gastropoda; order Systellommatophora; family Onchidiidae; genus Peronia; species Peronia peronii. Next base: position 1,176 of record JBCEWB010159111.1, read on the forward strand.
TAACTGATTTGACTGAATAACTTTCAATGCGTCTGCAATGAATAGACGTGATGCCATTTCAGTTACCTGATCGAACCTCTTCTCAAAGAGAGACCCAGACAGAATTCATTGTTGGACAAAGGGCTTTGTCTCTAAGCACAATATAGGCTTACAATTTTTGAAATTTGCGTTTTATTCTTAATATGTGTCCATACGTGAATTACTGTAAAATGATTGTTAACGACACGATTTACTTGTTCAAAATAATAATACACCTAGAAGTGAGTAGTACCTTTTCCGTCCCAAGCTTTTTACTCACTTTTTGGTTGTTGTTATTGTTTGTTTTTGTCTTTGTTTTTTGTTGTTGTTGTTGTTTTTACTGGCTTTATCTTGTTAATCTGATATCATTCCTCATATAGAAAATGGAAAACTACTCTTGACCGTTGCCTCTTGCATGGCACTCCAGCGACATAGATCTTTGTCACAGGAACATCATTAACGGTGATAAATCGATCGGTGTGGTGCATAATTAACATGGCATTGAACATTTCCGGGGTGTGTATGTGTGTGTGGGGGAGGTGGGGGGGAGTCAGATCCCGAAATCGGGTTTTTGCCCAACACATTCGCTTTTGGGTTTTCGTTTTCTTTCAAAACTCTGCTCTGTCTTTTCTGAGGATGAAACTGGTATAAAAAAAAGTTGATATGTCCATTCTAGGTGCAGGGAAGATAGTCAAGCAAATGTTCATTCAGTGATAGATCATCAATATTTTGCTGGCTACGGGAAAGTTGCGTATAAAAGACCAACACCTGCTTATGATCTCCTTCACTAATATCGGGAGCTCCAATGCCAGGGGTGGACACTAATTGACCATCTGAGGCGCTGACCACACCGAATATCAGTGAAAACATTCGCCCAGTCCCTAAATTAGACCAACCACGGCCTAATGAGGGTTAAAATATGTCCTGTTTCTTTTTTTTTTCAGAATACAATAGATTATCAGTCACAAGAACGGTAACGATACTCTTGGTTTTGACCGAGGAAGACATGGCTGCCGTATATAGCCCTCCCTGGACCCCTCATACTGGACGCTACGGAAGCCCTTTAGCTGATAGGGGTAGGGGAGTAGAAATGGAGGAAAAATGTAAGGAAAGGCCAAAACAAAACATAGAAATCATTTTAAAAAAGAAGTCTAGTAGGTGCAACAAATATGTTTTGGGGTTGAAAATCCAATCAAACGCGCCTTAAGGCTGCCCACTCCCCTTTTTTTGGTGGGGGCTATTGCGGCCAGGTGGCCACAGTAGACAAATAGTCTGTTGCGGCCATAAAATGGCCTGACAATTTGATTTATACACAGGCAAGTAACTTTGTTGACTTGTGAACAACAGTGTTCGCCACACACCTTGTTTAGTAACGAAATGACTCTGGCTAAAAATGTTCACCTGGCCCAAACCCACATAAACTTTCCACATGGCCGCAATAATCACTCCATTTTTTTTTTTTTTAGCGAAAAAACTTTAAATGCTTTGGTCCCAAAATGAGGTTTTTTAGCCTATATGTCAGCTACTTTTTTTTTCTGGAGCAATTGCCATGAAATTTGGCATGAATACAGAATAAAACAGTACAAAAAATGATCAGAGGTGATTTTTAATGATATTCTAAATTTTTGAGAAATTTGAGATTTCGGGATCAAATTTTCGGAAAATCTGTGATTTTTTTTTCTGGTGCATACCGATTTTAAAGATTTGTGGAAAAAACTAAGCCAATTATCATAATTCTCGTCTGATCATTTTTAGATATTGAACTGAGAAGTATGTACGCAAAATTTCAAGCAAATCGTTGAAAACTGTAGAATACTATTTATTAGAAATTATACAATATCAGGTAGTAAAATCCAAGATGGCAGCCGTTGAGATTGCAACCATAAGTGATTTCAGTTTTATTTTTCGATTGTCATCCTCTAATCAGACCATGCCGAATTTGATAGTAATAGTTAAAATCATCTCCCCCCTGCCCCCGCGGTTTCCAAAATAACTTCCAGAAACCTTCCCCCCCCCCCCCCTCCCAAATAAAATAAAGTTTGAACTTTGTTGTTAGTGTTTACTTCACATCCACACCAAGCACCGTTACAACAGCACCTATTTACTATTGGAAGAGATGATTTGTGCACGACTAACTGCCTCACTGTTTAACCTATGAACCACAGCTTTCACAATATGCTGAAACAAAGACGAAAAAGTAAACAACACAGAAAACAAACGCAGCATTGCACTCAGTTCAATTTTCCTGCTACTAATCATTCTGACAAACACAACACACACACACACAAAACAAAAAGAAAAATAACAACAATAGGTTCATTACACAAAGAAAATACAATATATGTTATAATGATATGTCATAATGATATATCAAAATAGGTTCATCACACAAAGAAAACACAATATATGTCGTAATGATATTAATCGGTCTTGATATACTGGACAGTTTCTGCGTTGTTATGTATGCCCGATTTCATACATAACTTCCTCTCCTCCCATCGAGAAAATTAAAACCTAGGAAATCCAAAGTCGGATGTAGATACCACCGCTTATATGTTTTGCCAAAACTTTAACTTTTGATTTCGACCTTTGTAATGATAGAATATTTTGTTATAATCTAGTGGTGATATTAATCATTGTTCATCTTGAGAAACAAATTTCATTTCATTATCACAACTTTTGACGTTTTCAGTTGAGACCAATAGATTTGTGCATGGCTCTTACATGATTATTGTATCATCTCTTCATGTCACTGGTTATGTTTAAATATTTTATCCTGAACTTCGAGACCTCAGTGCCAGTAATTATTTGTCATTGCTCTCTCCAACCCCAACCTGCCCCCCCTCTTGCCCCCCCCCCCCCCCGTATCTCTCCCAGTGTATCTATGTGTATGTGTGTGGTTGCGTGTGTGTATGTGATGCTGGCGATTTCTCATTCTCTCTCTTTCTCTCTCTCTCTCTTTCTCTCTCTCTCTTTCTCTCCTTTTTTTCAGTGGGACATTGTCATGAAGACGAAATAGAGACGATGGTACTACTGATTTAATTGAAACAGAAAAGAAAAAAGCGGATTAACACTAGTTATTTCAAACATCTTCTTAATCTTGATAAATCCCAGAATAGTTCGCTTCTATTATGAAGTTAACCCTGCCATCGAAAACTGGAAGATTTATCTCGCAATTTCACCCAACAAAATAGGCAGACGCCTATTATACTGACTGTACTAATCACCGCACCCGTGATCTATACTCCCCTTGATCTTTATAAAGTGTTTAATGAAAAGAAACACTATTTACAAGACACTTGCCCGCCAACGTCTAAAGAGGCGATAGTCCTGAGTTGGATTACAGGCAAATTCCTTAATCATGGCTTATCTGCATATTGATACCCACCCAGTTCAAGTTGTTTACGTCATTGGTTGACTGGTCCATTTCTGTTTATGTCTATTCCAATAATGACCTCTTTGTTTTCCTCAAGGCTTTTTTTTTTTGCTTGTATTTTTTCTTTAAATTTCTCTAGCAACGACTGGCATTAAATGGGTTATTTAATAGTTTGGGACAAGCATTGTTACCCTTTGTTGTTATGAAGATCTCTGTTCTATTCATGTCATTATAAACGCCGAGCTTTGTTGCAACACTGGCTATCGTTCTCTGTCATGGATCATTTCACATCACATCTTCACCCTCAGTTTTTAACATTGACTGTTAAAATCAAGAATGTCCCCTCTCTCACCCCTGTTTTTATAAAGTGATCAAAAGCTATCATTTACGTCTGGACTGCATTGACTTACTCAATCGTCGAGAAAGCGAGTTTGAGAAAGTGACTCATTTTCTTCCACAGGTATTCCACGGCCAACAGTCGTGAAAGTCACTGTGTAGTTACATACATTATTCGAAACAAAGAGCAAGCGATCCAGATGATAGAGCAAAAACCACAAACTTACTAATAGCTGCTAAATTCCTTGAACAGGAACAGCACCACAAGAATGTTAGAATATCACAGTCCCAGTGCACATAATACTACGAGGAAAAATTTGTGTTAACCTCCATATCATGTCAGATGAAATTTTATCGTTGTGCCAAAGAGTCCATCACTTCTCGTTATCAAAGCCTTTATCTAGAAATCCATATGACTAGACCGGCCAGAATAAGGCGGAGATTTTTTGTCGTCCCGCCTCCCTTCCCACGTATTGCCTCGGTGGGCTATTATGAATACAAAAACTCGCCATCGAATCCATCACAGATCGAAAAGTAGCTACTACGCTAGAGTTTGGAAAAAAAAAAAGAAGGAAAAAGAAAAGCAAAAATAATTATTATTCCGATGCCATAACTAATCATTACTTCATATTTCAGACTTGAATTAATCACCGAATACTCAATCCAAGAGTTATACATTAATTTGAAAGTATCTAGCCTTGAACTAAATTTTTGATTCTTAACTAACATAATCATCATCAAATTCTAGGCTTTATTTTACAAATATTCATAATTTCTGGTTTCTATTCCTTGTTTAGAAGAAAATGATAATATTTTGGGTTGACAGTAAATCATGTAGACGCACTTGTCCGCTGCATATTATGGAGTGGAATTAGTTTTCTCAAACTCTATGGGGCGTTAAAATTTAACAAACCTTAATATTAAAAGCCGGATTAATCCAGTTCTCATTTAAAGGATTTTGACATAATAAATTACAAATGAAAGCTTTGGCACATGCAGAAAACTTAACCATTTTACAGCAATTATATGCCAACCGATGTATGTACATGTTAAACAGAAACTGCTGAATAAACAAAAATATTTTGGACCATTATTGCAAGATGAAATCGAATCTTCTTTTTTTTCTTCCCAGTGTGTGTGTGTGTGTGTTTTAAATGCCTTTTCTTTTTGTCATTTTATCTTTCTGTAGATATTATAGTTGTTATTGTTGGTTAGATATGTCTGTGTGTGTGAAGGGAGGGGAGAAAGAGAAAGATGTATACATATATATACGAAAATTTTACCTTATCTTGTATCAAATTGTTATCTTCATTGGTATCAAGTCAATGTAGCCAGCTTGTTATTCAAGCTGATTCGTCCAGTCGAAAAGCCAGACCATAGTACATTGCGATCTTTCGAATCTGTGCGGGACTAGTATGGGCCGGGAACGCGGTTTTACTGAAGTCGTTTGACAGAGGCTCTCAAATCCTTCAACACAGATACAAGCTACAGAGACCCGAAGCTCAAAATGGAGGTCGAAAATTGTTGTTTACCTTTTGAACAAATGCATTTTCGACATTGACTAAGTATCGAACTAACCTATATCCCAAATTATATGATGGAAAGGAGTTAGAACCATTCGGAACAAATGTCCTCCATTTGAGATTTGAAAATCATTTTTCTGAACCTTCAGCACAAGCAAAAGGATAGAATCTTGAAGCCCAAAACTTGCTAGTCTGTCTTTTGAGCAAATGGGCATTTTGACATTGTCCAACGTATCGACTATCAGGCCGCGCTTAGCCAAGCTTCCTCCACAAATATTGTAATGAAGGAGTTAAAATTATTTGTGACAATTGCCATAAGTGAACAATGTTAATATATGAAGAAGAGATACACAGATATCTGTAGCAGTGTCTTTTAATTGTCACAAGGAATATCCTCAATCTCATATGTGAGTACTAAAGTGTTTGTGCCGGATCAGTGTGTGAGATTGTCTTGAATACTAATAAACTCTGGGCTTTGCCAACTTTAATCTTAGAGGTATCAAAGGCCATATTTTCCTTAATCATAAATTATCTGGGCTCAGTTTTATTTTCCACGAAACTGAATCAATAAAATTTCAATGCATTTGTCGTTATGCTGTTAGATAAAACAATATTACGGAGCGTGTCTATGTATATGCTTTCAAAGTAATTGTTCAGTTTTCGCTATTTCTGACACTTTCTTATCATAGCTAACAAAAAAGAAGTGTATATGAAGTTTTTAGAGAAATATAATAGTATGTTGTCGTCTTAAACCACGAAATCTCATATTTCTATGTTGAATTTTAAACAACACTCTTACGTATAGTGCTTCTTCAAAACTGTTTTTAAAATGTTGCCATTTCTGAATGTGTGATAGTCTGATATCTTGGCTACACAGGTGGTACTGCATCAATACAAAACACCTTCATTCCTTCAGTATTTCGTCATGTAACAGAGCAAGAACGGGTAGCGGTTTGATAAGGTAAGGTAATAATAACAAACACTAAAATGAGCTATAAAACAATAACTAACATACTCCTAGTTAATAACTAAGATATACTCAAATGGATAGTTTGAGAATCTCTGGGGAGTGACCCTGGGGGAGGGGGATCGGCGTGAGACCCACGGTGTTCACTGGAGGACTGTTTTGTCAACAGTTCTGTTGAGAGCTGAGTATGAACAAGAGAAAGGGACGATAGTGCTGGTCTGGTCTTTCATAGAAAGGAAGAATGAGGCGTGAAAAGAAATAGATTATGTGGACGAGGTGAGACATGTGAAGGAAAAAAAAAACGCGACGAGGCTCGCGACTGTTGTTACACGGCCCGACAAGAATGGATTGTAGATTGTGGATTGACTCAAGTGTACCATGTGACGAGCAACATTGTTCCTTATTTCTTTTCCACAAGCCCTTGTTACAGCAAGTTGGTCGGCCATTCAATGGCCCTTCAAATAAATACTGTACTTATTTTGATGAATCGACATGGGTATAAGATCTATTTCATAAGGCTAACTAATTCATTTAATGAGTTATTTTGGCAATTTGGAAGAGAGTGTGCTGTCATGGTTTTGTAGTACATATTCATATATCAACATCAGTCTTCTGTACATGAGTCATGAAAAGGAATTTATTAATGCTATCTCTGTCCTAAAAAAAATAACAACAAATCTAACACAGTAAATGGGATGTCTCTGTATAATGTATACTAACAGTATGGCTCTCTTCACTTTATGCAGAGACTTGAAACAGCCTGTAATCCTTACATTTGTTGCTGATGATTAGCTACATGCTTGGTATCTGTGCTATCTGAAAGTGAGGATATTATACGAAGATGGTAAGAGGATGTATACGAGGAAGGAATAGGCTGATATTGGTGTAATAGGTACCCGACAAGAAATGAAGTGAAATCACTGGGAAAAGGAACAGCGAGATAACAAGTGTAATATAAGAAACCCGGTGCTGGTGTACATAATCCTTACTAGGATCTCTTTCACAGTCAATGGAGCGCAAACTTCTCCATATCGCTGCACACACTATGGTGCATTATAATTCACAATAGCTGACATATTGAATAGATACAACATATAAACACAGCGACACATACATATGTCGGCACATATACAGCGGGTTGTCTCTGAAATTAAGAAGCCTCATGGATATAGCAATACTTTCATAATGGCTCCTTTCATTTTTTTTCCACTAAGTGTATTCTTCAGGAAAGGGATCGGTCTAAGAAGCTGTGTTGAGAGTCAGGATAATTTAGTGCAATGTTTGAGCAATTTTAATTATGCAGCTTTTGTCATATTAGTACTATATCTTTATATAGGTGATGCATCATGACGGTTCGGTCCACAAGATACATTTTGGGCAAATTGAGTTATTGATACAGTGTGAAAGAGTGATCTCTCAGCTATCATTTGACACCAGTTTCATTGCTCAATGACGTTATTTGACGGAGTTGTGAGCATCTAAAGCTATTGCACGCACTTGTCGAAAGAAATCAAAATTCTGAGAAATTCACTTTCAAAGTTTTGCGTTATATTTCCTTAGCAACGGACCCTACACTTTTAAAAGTGATGTTTACCGAGTTTTCGAGTTTAATTCCACGTTGTGATATGTTTACATGATACAGTGATGTTTAAGGAATAGGTTGGTGCAAAAATCCAAAATTCGACCATTTGACCCTCACCCCCCTCCCCCTCCCCTCCCCCTTTGACCTTTCTGCCCCATTTCCTCGAAACCACCCGGTGTACCTTGTGGACCGAACCGTCATGATATTCTCGTGCCCAGCAATGACTGTATCTATATCATCTAGGGGATCCAGTTATTTTCCGTTTAAAAACATTCTTTTCACAGACCTCATAAAGATATCATACATAATTGAATTCATAAAGTCCTAGAGATAACCAGCCATTTATCGTGTCTTACCACAGGCAGTAACGAAAAAAAAAGGACAAATCTCAAGCTTGTTGCATATTATTTATTATCTGTCACCACCTCCATGCTTTCACTCAAGATCTTTCTTTAAGATAATATAAAACTGTGTTTGCAAACAAACCTGGCACATCAAATAAACAGCTTTAGAAATGTAAGCAACAGAGGGCAAGACCTGGCTTATGCAGGAAGCTATGCTTTTCACTCCAATTTCAACAATAAAAAGGAAAGATTCTGATTCTCTGTACTGAATAACCTTGGTTTTGATACAGGATCCAAAATGTGAATGATATCAAAGAATTCCGAATTCAGCTGGCGCAACAACACAAGTCACCGTGCGCCAGTCAAAGAGAACAGCTGTTGTTGGTTTCTCTCAAATTTGTTTGACAAGCAGATGCCAATAAGAATCCAACTTGGTAACACATTTAAATACTGTGGAAAGGATGATTGAAGAATGGTCAGTGCATTTTCAAACACAAACACCAACAAAAACTATCATCCACTTTTTAAGGCCAAATTTCAAATGTATCTGTGTCAAGATATTCGGTCACTGGAAGGAATATGCATAGAAATCGAGGCAAAGAACCGAGAGCTGCCGTTCTATCTATGGGTGTCACAATAGTAAATGTCACTGTCTGAAGTCAGTTTCACCCGACTGGCTTGGGAAAAAGTGTAACAATATCAGCAACAACAACAACAAATACCTCATAGAAAGACGAAGATAATATACTGAGATAGGCAGAGCATTGCTGCCCATCTTGTACGTTGCGCTGGGAAAAAAAATATTGGATGGCTAGACGCTGTAAGAAGGGAAGAGGAAAGCATTCTGATGCGGTTACTCTGCAGTGAACTGTCCAGTCAAAGTGAAACACGCTCACGTGGATCATACAGACCGATTCGCTTGATTGGAGCAATGCAACATGCGCTCACTTACAGCAGCCTCTATCTTGAGATCGGACGCGCCTCCTGAGCATAGAAAAATCGCAAATTCACCTTCCAAAACCCCAACCGTCCCCCTCCCCCTCCCATCGTAACACTCTCCCTCTCTCTCTCTCTCTCTCTGTCGGTCTGTCATCTCTCTTATCTACCTATCTATCTATCTATCTATCTATCTATCTATCTATCTATCTATCTATCTATCTATCTATCTATCTATC
>JBCEWB010159122.1:0-10495 GCA_039654565.1 Peronia peronii
AGAGGGTTTTTTTTTTTTTTTTTTTTCCACCCCCCCCCCCCCCCCCCCACCCTGCCCTCCCCAACCCCGCAATGCAACGATGATTCACCCAGCCTGACAAACAGCGATGACGTCACCATAAGACGAAGGTTTACGTAAAAATCCAGAAACGAAAGATTAGTGTAAGAATGAAATATGAGATTACCGCCAGTTCTAAATTTAGGCCTGGCCGATTACGGCTACTCAAGCGAAGCGATAAAAAACCCTCGTACGTTCAACTCCATGCGGGTCTTGCGTACACATGACTGGGTGTTGACTACGTCCAGTAGCAAAATCCGGCGTCTTTGTTACTGAGTAGTGAATGGATGGAGAAAGAAGAGGCTCAACGCCGAAATTCAACCATCATTTCAATCTCTTCATAAAAGATAATCAGGGTAAGACAAAGAAAAACTATGATAGATAAACTATAATGATAATAATGAATGTTTCTGGTGCAATATGTCCTGCACACAATGCTCTTTCAGGGACTAGACTATCAAAGATGGACAATACATGTAAATGTGATCCCGCGGGGGATTATAATGATGTATAGATCTGTACATACAAAAAGTGAAAATGCATCCTGTATAAAGTCGATTTTAAAAAAGATTGTTGTTGTTGTTGTTGTTGCCACTGTTGTTGTTGTTGTTGTTGTTGTTGTTTATATGTTACTGCGCTATATTGTCATGGCTATCTGGGTATTGCCTACTGCTTTATTCTCTCTCTCAAAGGAGAAAAAAAGACAAATAAACATCCACCCAAAGACTGGTATCATCCATATTGAAAAACAGAAGTTCAGTGCGGTTTGGGTAATTTCTACTCCTCACAATACATATCTGTTATATAAATTCACTGAATTTACTTCATTAGCTTACAAAAACATAAAAGATCAACGAATAAACACACCTAATTAAAGAGGATCTGAAACTTCTCTTATAATAGGGGATGATTTCGTTTCTGTGAATGTTATGCGGGAAAACTTCTCCCCTGGCCAATCTCGCCATTAGCGATCGATCCCGAGTTTTGACATGGCGTGCGGAAAGTTTTGACCGCTGGCGAGTGCAGCCCCGCTGTGTATTACAGCCCTCGACCGTTTGCTCAGCGCATAGCCAAGGTTCTCAGACAGACGAGTCTCCGTATTAAGGCCGACGGGCTGTCTATACCGCACTACGAGGTACCAAGGAATGGTTAGTCTATACATGTCTTTCAACCTCCTGTAGGTGACTACATCATTGTACCAAGGAAGGTCCCTGTTTCTCTCATACATTATCTACCCATAACAAACTTATGTATTATAATATATGTATATTTCTCAATGGCAGACAGATAATATTTGATTACTTCTCCCAGTAACTAGAGGCAAATTTATCAATCTTAAAGAAAATGTTCCGATTTATTGCGCTTGTTTAACGGGATTTTCAATGAGTCACTGTTCATCACAGACTGACGTTAGTATGTGCTGTTCATTCTGTGAAGAAGGGAGAATAAAGGGTTGAGAAAACAAGGAGGAAAGAGAACAAAGAAGAAGGAATAGAAGCTGATGACGAAGAAGAAAAAAGAAGAAAAAAAAAGGAGAAGAAATGGTGGGAATAGCTTTAGCTATCTGAAAAGTTTAAAAATGGCTATGTTTTTCCCTAATATGACATATTATTATAGTATGTACGCTTGTGTATACCAGTGTGCGTGTGCATGTGTATATGTGTGTATATAATGTGTGTGTACGTATGTGTATATACATATAATGTGTGTGTGTGTATGTGTGTGTGTGTGTGTGAAGTGTAAGAGTATTGAGAAAACGCTTGTGAAATGAACTGGCATGAATGTCTAGGTCTATGCGAACTATTTCCTTTATCATCGATCTGGTGTCACCCTGCAGACACACAAACACAACACTCACTTCATCCCAGGTAAAGGTGTGTGTTTTGGAAAGTCATCCAAGGCTTCGATTTAAAGCAAAACCGATCGGTATTCTTATTAAACACGAACCAAACAGAAAGAGTAAAATTTCCTTTCCCTTTTGTCTTTTGTTTCGTTTTATTTTGGCCTGTTGCTGTTTTGAATTTTATGTGGTTACAATCATTGCAAGTAAAAGAGTCAGTTTATTATGAGTTCGGTTACAGGGGACTGCCCTTTTACAAAATATCTATATAGAAAGTGGTGAACTAGTTGCTACGCCTGTAATATGCACCATGAATAATTCACAAGTTTGGATGTTTAGTCTTGTGATTATGTGTGTGTGTTGTATGTGAGTGTGTGCCCTTATTATTATTGTTATTATTATTATTATTTTTATTATTGGTAAATATATGTAGCCTTTCACTCTTAAGCAAGCAGGATTATCTCGGCTTTATGTGTGTGCCCTGTTTTCGGTGAGCAACATTTTTGAGGGAATAAATTTAGAATTTGCAATTTTGCCCAGACATTGGCGTCTATGCCTACTCTTCATCCGATTTTTAACTACAGCGTGAATAACGTACACACGGGACCTCCGAAGTAGCAGACGTCTAACCACACGGCCACGGCGACCCCCTTATGTCTTTCCACGCAAGTTTTTCTCTCTATAATGGAGCAATTATTTGAATTATGAGGCCTGTTTAGTTGATGTACGAACATCATTGAACCTAGCACCCCGACCTCACAGCAAAGATCTCACAGCTTTCAGCGCATGAGAGTTAAAAAAACGTTTCCAATAAATAGCAAACAAGCAATTCCATTATCTCACAGGCCATAGATTTTGCCATCTCGGCGACGCTGAAACCAGCGCTGATAAATGCAGGCAGTGAAACATTGCCAAAGAATTGTGCGCTAAATGTGGGTAAAAACGTTTGCATTTGGCTCAAGATCACAATAAGCCGGGGTAACGGTTGTAAACGGCAGAACGATTTTTTTGTATCATGTGTTCTTATTCTATCTATCTGTCTATTTGTCTGACTCTCTATCTATCAGTCTGTCCATCTATTTGTCCATCTATCTATCTGTCTGTCTGTCTGTTTATATGTCTATCTATCTCCCTATCCATCTATCTGTCTGTCAGTCTGTCTGTCTGTCTTCCTTTCTGTCTGCCTGCCTGTCTGTCTGTCTACCTGTCTGTTTGTCTGGCTGTCTGTGAATCTGCCTGTCTATCCATCTATCAGCCCCTTACTCAGTTTTCATTCTTTGTCTCTCCTTTGTCTGTCCTTTCTCTCTGCCTTCCTCCCTCTCCACTTCCACACACTGTCATTACCAGCTGTCCTCGATCCTGATATGTGTAAATGCCTATATCAACCTCTCTTTCTATCTGCTTTTCTTAATGCATCAATTTAGATAAAGTCCACGAAACGCTTTCTCAACGTTAAATTTCCACGTTAATGAGCAATACTGCCACACCAAATATTTACTTGACACGACTACCATGGTAATCTGATAAGTAAAAGAGACAGATAAAATAATTCTACACTCAGCCCTAAAGTATATTTTTCCTTTTTTTTTTTTTTTCCAAGACTCGTGTCACAGTACACGAATCTCCATTGTATGGCATGAGGTACCATTCTGTTCGAGCCAATGTTAGCGAGCGCGTAATACCTGCAGCAATTTCCACACTAATTACAAGCACTGCTATTTAATTTTATGGGCAATCACGCCCGCATAATTTATCATCACATATAGATTGTAAACTATGGAGTGTCATCCTGTTGTTGGTGGTCTTTTGTTTGATTTGATTGTGTTACTACAAAACTCCACTGGGTCCTTTATAATGGGCCGATCCTGTATTCCCTATTGGAAGCCTAATCTTATTATTACTACTTCTTTATCCCCTCCCCTCCCCTCCCCAGCCCATGCCGCTCCCCTCTCTCTTAGACATTCAAATGTCCCGTGTGCTTGTACATGTATAATATTATGTGTGTATTTGCACGATGTCTTGCTGAAATAATATTTACAATTATTCTTATTACATAGCAATATTCTATTATAATCTGTGAGATTTTTGACACTGGTTATGATAAATTTGACAGGCGACAATTTCCAAAGCAAAAAAATAAAATAATAGTAATATAATAATAAAATAGTAGAGGACAAGAAAAGATATGACAACAAACTGATTACAGGGCCCACCTTACTGTACATCAATCATCCTTGCTCATTAAATTTCGTTTCACTCCGTCCAATACATAATAGGACCGACTTCACGAACTAAAAAGAAGGTAAACTCTTAATAATGTGGATCTACTGGGAGCTAACAATTTACTGTTCGGACTAGATAAATGATAGTTGATGCTTGTATGATAACTCAACGCTCAGTGTTTTCCTTGTCTAGCAAATTCCAGCCAAATAAACGCCACGACATCTCGGCCTGATGCTCATAACATCTAAGTTATTCTCCATCTTAGGAATTCGTGTAGTTTGAGAAGAAAATAAGCACTTACCGTACGTAATTCTCTCGTGAAGACTGTTTTTGGTGCTATCCAATCCAGAATGTAATCCTTCAGAAGTTAATGAGCACTCGTGGATTCCATCGCCTACATATCCTAGCGAGCGCTGACTGAGGGTCTGAGGAAGACCAGAAGAAGCGAGTGATAGCTGCGATGTTCCTGAGCGGTAGGCTGGTACCTGTAGTGGTGAAAGGTTTGTGGTCACTACCTCACCAGTCCTAGCCTGTCGCTGACAGCCGCCGCTGGCCGGAGCAGTTATCAGCTGTTGTCCACTAGATTGGTCAGATGAAAGCCATTGTGTCCGGCACGTATGGCCTCCTGTCACAATGCAATCACACAGCACTTCACATGTGCAATAGGTCACATTCTCTATGACGTCTGTGCTATAAATATGCCTGGAAGTGACGGCCTCTCTGTCTGCACTAACACCGGCCGGTCCAGCACTTCTCACTAGTTGCTCACTACCATATTTTCTACTCACGTTTTCATTGTCTGTTTTATCAGACACTACAACCGTCGGTGATTCAGGTACAGAAGCTGCGGCACTGTAAGATACTACCTCCTTTTTTAATGAACACAATTGTACTACAGGTCCCGCGACAACTTCTACACTGGGTGTGTTCCCATTGTTAAAGCGGGTGGTGTTGTTCCCCTCACTGCACTGAAGGGAGCGCCTTGCCCCGACACTTACAACAGCTACTCCTCCGCTAGAGAGATCGGCTTTATCAGCCGGGTTCGAACCGCGCGCGTACCGATCTGATATCGGGCAAGCAACAAGCGGCTGGAGTGTGCCGCCCTCTAGATCTACCACTGCCTGGATTGATCCTCTACCGCCGCCTGCGCTGGCTGCCGAGTAGAAAGGCTCGCTAGTCCTAAGCGAGAGACCAGACTGTCCCTTCCCGCCGCGGTGTTCAAATTGCCGCGACTTTTCGCCACTCGCCACACACGGCAAATGCAGTCTTCCCTCTTCAACCTTCTCCGACCTCACTAACCTTTCTTTCTCCTCTTTGATAACCGTAACTGTAAAATTTTTTACTCCACTCCCCTCAACTACCGATGAAGTGTTTCTCTCTTCTTCAGCCTCTGTTATCAGTGTAACAGTTTGTTTTTCCTTATTTTCTACAGCTACAAAGCTCTCGTTCTTCAGCTCGTTATGCGATACCGTCGAGTAACTCTCGTGTCCTCTGGCTCCTATCGCAGTGCAACAAACTTCTTCCAGCCGTTTCACCGACCCAGCGCCGGCCTCGCAAGATGAGTTTGTATTTACACTGGCATTATCTGTCCCACTGGAAACGTTCACATTCCGCTGCTGTCCTGCACGGCTGGCACTCCTGGTTTCTTCTGCACTGTCCGAGTGGTCAGTTACGGGGTCAGTCTGCCAGTCATGACCTCGGGTATTCAAGTCGTGACTCTCAGTATTGACAAATGCGCTAGCAACGACCACCGAATCTGTGCCTTGTTCTGTATCAACTGACAGCACCAGAGATGTGCATGTTGTAGAAGCAGCGGTAGTTGTCGGTACATAAGATGACGGAACTGTGTCTAAATTTAAACCAGGTGAGCGAATTGAAAGCTCAGGACTCGGTGAAAGCTTGGAGAACGGTGAGTCTGTTGCTGGTGCAATACTTGTGAATGATGACTCGCTGTCGTTTTTTATGGTGCTTGTGATGATGGTGGTGGTGGTGGTGGCAGAGGTCGTGGTGGTGTTATGAAGAATATAGGAAGCCACGGCGGGGCCTTGTAGTAATGGGGTGGATCGTGAGCAGTGAAAGTGAGAGATCGGTGGAGCTGAACGTTCATTAGCAGCTGTCAGTGATGGGAAAGTCGGGGCGGTAAAGGAAATAGAAGGGGGATCAGTTCCGGCGTCGTGAGATGATGGGAACTGGGGATGAGTTATAGACAGAGGGGATAGGGAGGGGGAGGAGGAGGCAGAGGGGGAGGGGAGCTCGGTTTCGGCAGGTAAGCTCAGCTGACTAGACCCCACCGTAGCTCCAGACACCTGTGTGGACCTTTCATTTTCACTCTCTGTACTCCTACCAAAGCAATCACTTCCAGGGATGGAGGTACAAGAACCATAACTCCTGGCGGTACTTCCATAGTTTCCCACAGGTATACTCGCTCCTGACTGGCCAGCGCCGCCAGATAACGAGGTTGGGTCGAGTGTCGGACTGGCCCCCTCCCAAGCGTTGCCGAGATCCGATCGAAAGTTACTCAAGCCTGGGGGAGAATCTGTAACGTTGCCCAGTTTTTGTCTTACCGTTACGATAATGGACGTAGGCTGCTGCGCTTTGAGCTCCGTTACCGCCTGGAACTCATTGTAGACTTCTGTCTCATTAAATCCCAGATCTGACCTTTTCTCCGACATGAAGTCAAGGTCATTGGGAGGGGTCATATATCTTTCTATGAGATCATCACAACTTTCATCGCTGTCCTCACTAGTAGGACTTAGGCGGCTGAGAATCACCGGATATGTGGAATAGTCCAGATTTTTTGCATCGTCGGCCAAAATTTCATTGTCTTTGGCTCGGAATTTTATGGCTCGAGGTTTCACAATATTTTTGTTGGTATCATGACCTATATTCACATCAGCCATAGCGTTGTCTAGCAAACAATCTGAATTATCTCGGATGATGTTGGAGTGGATTTTACGAGTATCACCTTCACCATCTGGTGGACAACCGGCACTTATCTTTGGCTGTGAGGCTTCGTCATCATCGCTGTTTTCATCAATCTCCATGGCCTGCAGTTCTGTCACGCACCTGGCATGTTTCCTGTGCCTGCTCTCCTGCAAATGGAGATAGAAAGTGTCAGTCAACAAACATGGGGCCATTGTTCTTTGGTTGCCCTTGCTCTTCAAGGGAAGAGAATGTCTGTGTGTGTGAGTGAGTTTGTAGGAGTATTTTCTTTCATATTATTGTCTGTGTGTGTGTGTGGGTGTGTTTTTAATGCATAAATAAATCTATTCAACGTATGTGCATCTAATAAAACATTTCCTTTTTTTTTTCTTCAAAATGCGGATTCTTTTTTCTCTCTCGCTGAAGAAAACAGGATGTGAATATCTCACATCTGCTTTGGTGCTCTCTGTGCTGCTGTGTAAAAAGAAGAAAAATGACAAAGAATGCGGCAGAGATAACCACTCATCTTTGCTGACGCTGCCCTTTTATCATCTGGGACGATGAAAAAAAGCTACAGCATTCCCAGCGACAACTGACTCCCGAACCCTTCGGAATTTGGGGAGAGAGAGAAAAACATCAACATCAACAACAACAACAACAATAACAACAACAACAACAACAACAACAACAACAAAGACATTATCAGAGCTTTAAATAATGTCCTCTGAACTGAAATAAGAGAGCTAAATTCAGTGGAGGGAAAGGGCGGGGGGTGGGGGGGAGGAGGAGGAAGGGAGGAGATACACTTAGTTTTGAAAACTGATACGGTTGGAGGGTGAGCAAAATAGACTCAGAGATTGTAGATAGTATTTGCCCTTGTTCCAGCCTCGTGTGCTGAGTAACTTTACACCGTGAGCAAAGTGATATCTCTGGTCAAGGTAGTACTAACAGTAATTCGGTGGAGAGATGGGGTGAAGGAAAGATTAGATGGTGGTTGTAGTCAGTGGTGATGGCATTGGTCAAGGTTGGATGTGGTGCTGGCTGTAATGGTGCATAGCAAAGATTATGAAGGGGATGATGGCCTTTTTTGTATTTAACTGTCGTCCTTACAAAACAAACAAACAAACAAAAGCCAATATACAAACAAACAAACGAACTATCAATTTTACATTCAAGAATTTCAGGGTTCTGATGTATTTATTTTTCATATTTGAGCATACTCCCCCCCCTCCCCCCTCCTCCCCCTCCCCCTTGATGTGTTCAGGACTCTCTAAATAAGCGTTTTCTATCGATCTGGATATTCAAGATGTTTGCCTAACGTAATGGAGGTGGTAAAGAAGAGAGGGTTGGTACTGGTGACGGTGGTTCTGTAAGTAAAAGAGGATGCTGATGAAAATGATTGTTACACTTTTTAGATATTTGATGTTATCGGCTAAAGCTATCGGTTTCTGTTAACATGTGTTAACTCGGTTGATATGATGATGATCTTCATCGCGAAGAGCCAAGCGGGCTCGAAAATTTGGCCAGCAAGGTCAGTTTAACTTTATATTATCGCAATTCAAAATTCTTCGTATTGTTTTTCAACTTTTTTGATGTATTTGATTAGTTGCCGGTGGACAGTCGTCTAAAGTTTAAGACATTTTTCGTGAAATGATCCTGGTGATCATGATGATGAAGATGAGGATACTTATTTGATTCGAAAAATTGGCAATTACTATTGACATCAATATCAAGTTGTTTATAATATGTTATCAGCTATTTTTTAATTGTTCAGTTAGTTGCCGGTTGGACAGTCTTATTATATTTTATAAAATGAGGATACTTAGACGATGATGATGATGATGATGATGATGATTATGATGATGTTTTTCAACTTTTTTGGTGTGTTTGATTAGTTGCCGGTGGACAGTTGTCTTAATTTTAAGACATTTTTCGTAAAATGATGATGATGATGATGATGATGATGATGATGATGATGATGATGATGACGGCCTTTGTGTGTGTGTGTGTGTTTTTTTTTTCTAAAAAAGACACTTCTGTAAAATGATGATGATGATGCCAACTTATGATGATGATGCCAGCTTATTCAGTTTCTACCACATAGAATTCTTCATATTGCTATTTGCTTCTTTTTTGATGTATTTGATTACTTTCCGGTAGACAGTCGTTTTATATTTTGAGACATTTTTACAAAATGAGCGATGGTGATGATGATGATAATAATCATTTTATAGCAATGTCGTACAATACAAGACGACTGTCTGCCGGCTACTGACAAAATACGTTAAAATAAACAAATGACATCATATAGAACTCGATATAGTAAAAACTGAGTAAGCTGGTGTCACTAGTTAAAGTTTAGAGGATTGTTCTCTCTTCTTCATAGCAATAAAAAAAAAGATATAAAATGTAAAAAGGGTATAATGATAATCATGATGATATTGATGATGATAAGGACGTCGACGATAATAGTTGTAGTACTGGTCGTAAACAGTCAAGTAATAACGCTATTAACATTGCAAATAAGGCTCGTTGTATCTCATGCCTGATGTGAGGTGGGAGACAGCTGGGAGGTTGTCAAAGCCATGAAGGACCGGATATAACGAGCAGCACAAAGCAAAGTTGCAGCAAGCTGGACACAGATGGACGGGTCAGTACAGGTTTTTATCTTT
Source organism: Peronia peronii (assembly GCA_039654565.1). Taxonomy (NCBI): domain Eukaryota; kingdom Metazoa; phylum Mollusca; class Gastropoda; order Systellommatophora; family Onchidiidae; genus Peronia; species Peronia peronii. The sequence continues at coordinate 9,715 of JBCEWB010159122.1, forward strand.
ATCACCTCACAAACACGCACACATACACATACACATACACAGGCATACACTCATACATACAAAACAGATAAGACTGACAGTTCAAATCAGCTCTGTTCTTCATCACCACACACCCATACACACACATACACACAACATAGACACACACGCATACAAGCACATAAAGTTACATACATAGAGGATGGGTAGTTCCGAACAGTGTTTGTTTTCAATTTCGTCTCCCCCCCCCCCCCCCTCCACCCTACCACCTTTTACTCCCCAAACACACGCAGACACACTTCCATATTCACACATTCACACACACAACAATGATGGACCGTCCCGAACACCGTTTGTCGTAATCATTATGCACACACACACACAAGCACATACATACACTCACACACAAAATAGACAAGTCCGAGTAATGCTTATCTCCCTCATCACATACACACATACACACACACACATATTGAGATTCTAACAAACTATGTGAAACACAAGGGTTCTCAGCTTTGCTCCCCGGGTTCCCTTGTGATAATCTGTACAAGCGTTTTTACATTGCCATGTCTTGGACACTGTGAACGGAGATCTACAGTTCCATCACAACAAAACAGTCAAACAAAAGGAACTTTTACAAACGCTGTTTTAACAGACAGAAAGACTGACAGATATAGGCATATAGATAAATAGACAGACTGATAGATAGGCAGACAAACGAACATATAGATAGATAGATAGATAGATAGATAGATAGATAGGTAGATAGATAGATAGATAGATAGATAGATAGATAGATAGA
>JBCEWB010159133.1:0-10495 GCA_039654565.1 Peronia peronii
GTAGTAGTAGGTGTTGTTGTAGTTGTGTTCGTAGGTGTCGTTGTAGTAGTAGTAGTAGATGTCGTTGTAGTTGTAGTAGTAGGTGTTGTTGTGGTTGTGGTAGTAGGTGTTGTTGTGGTAGTAGGTGTTGTTGCAGTTGTAGTAGTAGGTGTTGTTGTAGTTGTAGTAGTAGGTGTTGTTGCAGTTGTAGTAGTAGGTGTTGTTGTAGTTGTGGTCGTAGGTGCTGTTGTAGTAGTGGGTGTTGTTGTAGTTGTATTAGTAGGTGTTGTTGTAGTTGGGGTCGTAGGTGTCGTTGTAGTAGTAGTAGTAGGTGTCGTTGTAGTTGTAGTAGTAGATGTTGTTGTAGTTGTAGTAGTAGGTGTTGTTGTAGAGGGAATAGAAGATTAGAATCCATTATATATTGCTACGTTGCTAGGCAAGCACTAGATAGGTAGGTAGCAGTAGATAGATAGATAGGCAGGTAGACAGATAGATAGGTAGGTAGGTAGCAGTGGGTAAGTTGATAGTTGATAGGTAGATAGCTAGGTAATTAGTTAGGTAGGCTGGTAGGTAGGTAGGTAGGTAGGTAGGCAGGTGGGTAGGTGAATAGGTAGGTAAGTAGATATAGGAGGTTGGTAGGTTGATAGGTAGGTAGATAAATAGGAGAAAGGAAGATAGGTTGATTGATAGGTGACTAAGAAAGAATGTGGATAGCTTGGTAGGTAGGAAAATAGGGTTGTAGGTATGTATGTGTGTATCTAGGTAGATAGGTAGTCAGATAGACAGATAGATAGAAGATAGGTATGCTTGTATGTATGGATGTTTGTATTTATGTCGTCGTCGGCATCCGTTCGTCTCGAGAGACGATGTTGTAGCGCTAGGACTGGGGATGGTATCTTCTTGAGTGGCTGCGGAGCCCCACCCTAGGGTGGGGTGTTTATGTATGTATGTATATATGCATGTAAGTATGTATGTAGCTGTGTATGGTTCTGAGCATACACACATACCCTCATATTCACACACATATACATTCTTTTACATATCCACATCCATGCATTTTGTTTATTCATCTGTCTGTCTTTCTATCCACTCACTCACTCATCCATCTGTTAATCTATCTATCTATCCATCCACCCATCCACTGCAGCTCTTTCATACCTGTACAGAGTTTGGTGACAGTGACGTCATCAATTCCTAAGTCTCCGTGGTAACCATCGCCTCTGATACCTAGAATTTCAACCTGATGAGAGAAAAAAAAAAAGAGGGATAAACATATTTACAAGTAAATCTGGGTTATATAACTGTTAAACAATGAGTAATACATGTCTTGTATATGAAAGCGTTTTGAATATATATTTATGTGTGGGTGTACGTTGGTGTGTGTATGTGTGAGTTGGCATGTCATTATACAAGGTGAGTCAGAAGTAACCGGGCAGTCAATGCATGCTTACTGTAAGTTAACGGACGGCTTTTTTTTAGACTTTCTATCTATCGATTACCTGATAGCGAAATATTGTTAGCCAAAGCAAAAGCTTTTGTTTCATGTACATTTGATTTAGTAATATATGACCTAAATATCAATAAATGCTACATTTGGACTAAACATGTTCTGACTGCTCACTTCTGACTAATCCATTATATTAATTATTATCGGCACTGCTAAAATCTCCGCACTATATTGAAAAAAAAATGAAATGGCAGGATCATGTGGTCTTGTCGTGAAGTTTTGCAAAAACCATCTTACAAGGCGTTTCCACAGACAGCCACTGGGGAGAAAAATAGGAAGACAGCGTCCAAGAATGGACAGGAATGAGATTTGCTGATTCACCAAGAGCAGTGGAAGGCAGAGAAACTTGGGGATTTCCCTTGGCCTCTTCTTCAAAGGTGCTCCTACGACCTCGCTCGAAGGAGGTCAAAAGGTATAATGTTATGAGATAAAACTGAAGAGAGGTGCATGTGAGCGACTGTATGAAAAGGAAAAGGTGAAGAAATGATAAACACACGCTCATACCAGATCTATTCCGATGAAAGAACTCATAGTTATGAGCAAATACACTCTCACAACACACGCACGCACACAAACACACACACACACACAAACAAACAAATAAACAAGTAAGCATGCTCAGATACACTTACACACGGATATATACGTTCATGTGATTCCAGAAACAGACTGGCGCTATTCTGAAAACATTTACTTACTCCTTATTACTACCACGCATCGCTAAAACTGTAAAACACGCACCTCTCCTGCCGCTGCATCCGCTACAGCAACGTTGCTACTTCCTCATCTATAATTGCTTTCTCCTATTATATTACTTTCTCTTTTCCACGTAATGTGGTAGGTATGTGTCTTTCTAGTACTATAATGGTGATCATTGCCTTCTGTTATACTGATAACAACTTTCTTCACCTATGTACTACTACAAGTGTATTTACTTATCTCCCCCTCTTGTCACGTCACCTCCATCCGGTTAGGTCGATTACTACATCTTCCCCCTATTGTATCCTGCCGGTGAGGTCGATTACTACTTCTTCCTCCTATTATATCCATCGGATTAAGTTGATTACTCCTTCTTCCTCCGATTATATCCATCGGATTAAGTTGATTACCACTTCTTCCTCCTATTATATTCATCCGGTTAGTCGATTATTACTTCTGCCTCCTATTATATCCATCCGGGTAGGTCGATTACTACTTCTTTCTCCCACTATATCTACAACTACGTTTTCCTCCAATACTACTACAACCTAGCTACAGTTTCCCATTATCGCTTATACCCTAACTTTTTCTTCTGTTCTACCAACTATCACCGTCTCTGTCTCGTTACTGCCTTCACTAAACTACTCTTTTTATAATCAATTGAAATATTCGTAAAGAGGTGGACATTAATTTTGCTGCGTGTACTGTAAATATTGGAGAATGTTACAGAAATTCTGTTCTCCCGTCAGCGATATCCGTATCCATTTGCTTCTCTTTATCCTACCTCTGTCTTGTTCTGACTTTATCCGTGATATTTTTGTCCATATGCATCTAAGTGTGAATGTGTCTTGCATGTATACTGTGTCTCATCAGCTGTGAATCTAATTTCCTTTAAGGACAAACAAAAGTTTATCTTGTCTAATTTTATTTTTCTTTTTTTTTTTTTTGTAGTGCGACGTGCTACGGCTCGCTACCTCCTATGTCTTTGCCCCTATTTTCTCACTGTTGTTGTTGTTGTTATTGTCGTTGTTGCTGCTTTTGTTGTTCCTGTTTCTGTTGTTGTTGTTGTTATTATTATTATTATTATTATTATTATTATGTTGTTGTTGTTGTTGTTGTTGTTGTTGTTATTGTTGTTGTTGTTGCTGTATATGCAGTTTTCAATTTAAAGTAGGATTGTGTCGTCTTTAAGTGCATGCTCAATTTGGTCAGAAGAAGAATTTTTGTGAGGTAGAAATTTGAAAATTACAATCATAATTTCTTCTTGTTCTCGCTCATATTTTCGTTTACAGTATCCTCTCATACCCGCAGATCTCAAGGAAAGAGGGGAAAATGATGATGGAAAACAACTACTAAATGAGAAATAGAGAAAAAAAAGAAGATGATAAAACTAAGCCTTATCATTTATATCAATATTATGAATTCCGGGACACAACTCGTCAAACCGGTAATTGACTAAAATATTCAAACAAACAAATAACAAAGCCGGACAAATAATAGGCCTAAGTCATTGTGGGAAATATTGGGAACAATAAAATGTTCGGGTCCGCTTTGGTTCTTGTTCAAGGCAAGCAAAAAGTAATATAAAATGTAACTTGGGTATTGTGGTAATGGGAGAAATATTAACTTGTTTTGGATGATGATAGCCGAATCCTACTCTTGATATACAGCGCCAACAATCAGGCTTCTCAGAGACAACGTTATGATTGAGACATGGAGTAGGCACACTAAGTGCACATGGTGAAAAATAAATCATGATACTACTAATTCTACTACTTTTAAAAAATCATCTCTGACTAGTTACGAGAATACTCGAAGCAAGCTGCCGGTATACTGCCAACGAGATGCGAGAAAATCCGATTCATAAGGAATGCTGAAAGTGTTCGTTTAATTCAGATTTTCTGGTAGTTCGTCCTTTGTAAGCAGCGCCCTGCTACAAGTATTCTCGAAAACTAGTCCAAATAAGTCCAAATGACTTTTTGGACATACAGTTGCAGATTTATACAATCAAATATATAGAGTCTGTCCTTCAGCTCAAGGCAACCCAGTTGGTGTTATGAACTATTCGGGAGACAAGTGTGAGGGAAATGAGTTAAAACTACTGTAGTATAAAATTGTTATTTCTACAATTAATGATGATGATCGGTAAGAAATGATAAAGTATGGCAAGAAGAAATCGACGGAGAATAGCATGATGAGAATAACATAGAAGGGAAAGATGGTTTAAGCAATAAAAATAAGATATAACAAAAACAAACAAATCATAAAAAGGGAAAAGTTCACAGCAAAAATGTTAGTAGAGGGACGGTTTCGAGTGTGAAGGGGTGTGATCAGATTGGAGATACCTGAAATTGCTGGCGGCGGACAGAATCTGGCACTTGTAGTTCAGCTTTGCTCCAGCTGTCTCCGTCTCTGTTCTGCTGACCTGATTTTGACCACAGCTCCTCATGTGTGCCCTTGACCTACAATTGTCGACGGTGTTTAAGTCATCATCACAGGAACTAGATTCTAGAGGTCGGTTCAACGCCATCATCACAATAACTATTGGTCAATACAATGTCATCATTAAAGAACTACTGGTTATGACCACGTCATCATCAAAGAACTACTGGTCAATACAACATCATCATCACAAGAGTTACTGATCAATACAACGCCATCATTACAAGAGTAGCCGATCAATATAACACCATCATCACTAGAACTGTAAGTCAGTACAACGTCATCGTCAGAAGAACTATTAGTCAGCTTGGTCATTACAATGTCATTCTCACAGGTACTTTTGGTTTATACAAACCTCATGGTCAGAAAACAGCACCGCATCATAACATCTTAACAGGAACTACCAGTCAGTTCGAGCAATATTATCACAGGAGCCACAATGCTATCCACACAGAAATCACAGGTAAATATACAAACACTGCAACACAATGTGGGAACTACTAGTTAGTAACACGGGAACTGTTGGTCAGTATAATGTCATCGTCATGAGAAGTACAGGTCAGCACGACGTCTTTATTGCAGAAACCACCGGTCAGTTCAACGTTATGATCAGAGCAACTATTGGTCAGTATAACGGCATAGTCACAGGAAGTACAAGTGAGACAAGTTACTATAAAGATCATCACTACAACAAGTGCGCACAGTGAACAATACAACGTCTTCATCACGGAAACTAGTCATAAACAGTGCATTTCCTATGCTACTTGAGATATAAGGGCACAATACGCCAGTTCAGGTTCAGGATTAATCACAAAAACCTCAACAGTGAAAACAGGAACAGCAACAACAACAATTACAACAAAGCAAGAATAGCAACAGAGAGGTGGGAAATGTGGCGAAGAAAGAAAAGGAAAAGAAGAAAAGTGAAGAAGATGGGGGAGAAGGAGAAGAAAGGGAAGGTGGGGAGGGGGACGGATGAGAAGAAGAAGAGGAAGAAAGGAGGAAAAGAAGACAAGAAAAGAAAAAGCAAATGATGGTGATAAATATGATGATGGCAACATCAACAGCAACAGTAACTACACAAAATCATTAATTGCATGATGTGATTAGCTCTATGCCAACAGCAGTTCTGAGTTTTCACTGCACTCATCAGTATATCGTTGATCAAGTTTTTTTTAGTGGTTAAAACATACAATGAATAACTTAGCCAGAAAATCAGTATTTTTGAGGCACATTGTGAACAGTTAAAATTGATAGGTCATCTGACAGCAACGGGGCATATCAGTGACTTAAGAATCTGAAAGGAATACATATGCGTAACTTTACTCAATGTCAGTAAAACTGCAGTGATTAAAAAACAAAAAACAAAACAACATTGGAAAAAAAAAAAAAACAGTTTTATCAACAAGCTGGACATTACTATACATTACGTTCTTAAATTGCTTATCAGCCTCATGAGGTTGATCATCTTAGCAAATTGTTGTTATGTGTGAAGGTCGGACAAAAAAAAAGAAATCTGTGTGTTTGGAAGAAAGAAAACATTTTCAAAATGTGTTTGAAAGAACGGAGACGAAATTAAAAGCGTTATCTGAAAAACTATCAACCCGTGGTGTTTGTGGCTGTCGTGTCTTCTCGTCAGCGCCTTGTCCTGGAGATTGATGTTCCCCGCCCTACCCATGCCAGTCTACTTCTCCCTGCATTCTGGAGAATACTATTTCATGTACTTATGTTCGTAAAATGTCTAGAAGTAAAAACATGAATGAACAATTTCTCTGACTGAATGAAAAGATGCCTGTTCATATTTACATCTCTATTTATTAACTTGCTATAAGATCTCCTGCAAACGGCCGATGTCTTAATGTGCAAAAATAATAAATACGTTTCCGTTCCATTTTAGTTTTGAATCCGTTTAACTCTATACCATCGTACTGGAAACAGCATAAAATGTGACTGAAACAAATTGGAATAGGTCGCACTATCTTTGGCCCTTTTTAATAAATTTTTTAAAAAATTATTTTTAGAGACGGAAATGACATCACTGGATACTTACACAGAGCTGAGACAGGAACAGAAGTGAGACGGGTGATTGCTGTGTTCGTACACTTACCCTGACCCTGAGCGTTCCCGTCTCCCTGCCGAACATATTGTAGTAAAAGGTCATGTGAACTTTGCACTCTGCGGGAACCTGGAGTCTGGGGCTGACCAGAATTGCTGTGTCGCCATCTTTTGAGCTGGCGGAAATACCATGTGACCCGTACGATGAGGTTTCGATGTAGAGGTAATGACCTGTAAACAAAAGGGTAAATAGTCTATCAAGAGGGCATACATGGTTTACGGTTTATAGAGTGTTTGAGTAATTGATTATGTCAGCAAAGATAATATTTGAGTAATTAGTACATTGATAACGACAGCAGCATTAATTACAATAACAATACAATAACAACAGCAAACACAGGAGCAAGAATTAGAGTAACAACAATGCCACAAAAGTAGCAACAACAAAATGAGACACGATAGAAATAACAACAATAAAGATAACAACATAAACCAGGATAACAGAAAAGTAAGTACAGCAACAACGACGACATAGCATCAACAGCAACAACTTGGAAAATAACAGGAGCAACAGTAAGACCACCCTACCAGAGTCCGGGGTTTATATGTAAGTTCTCTGCTCCCACCTGCAGGTGGTGTAAGCCCGCCATCGGCGGACTGTCTCCCATGCAGTGCCATCCTCAACATTCCAGGGGAGACATCTCTTCTTTCTCTCTCTCCTTGCTCCTGTCTTCTGTCCCGCTTTCTTTCCTCTCTTCTTCTTGACGTGTAAACGTATCTTACCGTGTTTGACACAATATAGCCTTAATCGTGCTGATGGGTCGTTAAACCCCAACCCAACACAACATGCAACAGTAAGATCAATTACAGCAATAGTAACGACATGACATCAACAGCAGCAGTAACAACAACAATAACAGCAGCAACAATGGGAACTTTTCTCCACCAGCCCCATTACTTCTCTTTAGCAGACACATATGGCGTTGAGCAATCAGTATAAACATGAAAAAATAATAACGTTCTCATTCCTGTTTGAAAGATTGATCATACACAAAGATCTGATATGACTAGAAGAAGAGACCATTTTCCTCACACCATGAATTTTTCGGATTTTTTTCGTGATGTACATCTCAAACAAAGAGCGCAAAAATGTGTGGGGTTTCCATCTCTTTATTATGTTCGTTCAAAACCCTTGTGTCTGGCAAAGGAAAGTAATGAGGCTGGTCAAAAACATTTTGTACTAGGACAACAACAGCAACAACATCAACAAGAAAGTGATCAAATGAACCATCACCAAACAGAAGAGATAGCACGCAAGGAACAGGTACAGGATCAGCTCCACCCACCTGCCGTCTCCCTGCCAATGGTGTGGTCGCTGTTTGGTCCTGTCCCAGATGTGGACGTTTTCCCGACATGTCTGCTCCAGTCAAAGTCATCGCTGTGGGATTGGGTCCACGCACAGAAACCTTGCTCAAAGTCACAGTGGAGTAACTCTGTCCGCCGAGCAGCGCCAAATAGCACATATGGGTGAGGACAAAGTAAAACCAGTTATAGATGGGTAAAAGGCCACTGAGACTGAGTGCAGATCGTGCAGAGAAAAGGTCGAGTGGTAAAACTTGATTCTTTATAATGTGAAATAATAACGCTTCTGAAGGATGTGAAATAGTGACACAGAACATGACGGATTCTGATCAGCCATAGATCAAACGCTTGCGTTACATGCAGAATGTGTCCACATCCACACATATAGGCACTCATACTGCACAAATGTACAGACTCAGTTATGCACATTCACACACACATACCAGTGAGGAAATGTATGCATGTGCACATAGATCTACATAGAACAAGATGAAAGATGAAGGTGAATTGCAGTAAAGTCGGAGTGTAGGTAAAATAGGAGCCAGATGTATAGGCGAGTCCTTAACTCACTTGTCTGGGGAAGATCCTTTCTAGCGACCGAAAATTTGTGTGCAATCCTTGTATTTGTCTACCAAATGTAAGGTCTCGCCTTTATGCACATCACACCTGGCTCTTACTTAACATACATACAAAGGAACACGCACAAAGAGGTACAGCCGTTGAACACACAGACTCGGCCTCAAACTCATATACACAGACAAAAAGAGCAGGATATATGTAGGCAGGACTGTTTATATATGTTAGAGAGGTCATGGAAATATTAATCCCATTTCAACTAATTTATCATGGCAAAATTTCATAAATGATTGAATGAATGAACAATTTGCAAAAAAGAAAGAGATAGTTGATCTATAGTGAATTAATTAACTAACAGATGAATAAAAGACTGAAAATAAATGAATAAATGAAAAGAGGTATTCACAAATGAATGAAAGAATGAATGACTACATTGAGAATTGAATGAAAAATGAATGAATGAGTGTAGGAAAGAAAGAAGACAAATCTGTGTATGGATGAATAAATGAATGAATACGTGTGGCAATAAATAAGCTTAAATGAATGAATGAATATATGAATTATTTAATACTGCTTATTGTGGCACTCATCCTTTTTGTCTGTTATGATATAGAAATAAAGTACAAATGCACGTGTTGTGCTGGAGAGATACATAAAAATTTCCAACTGTCACCCGTCATCAAAAGAAACGGAATCCGACGTGGTTCCATCCTCGGCCACTTTTTCTTTCAGACTAATTTCACATGGAGTTACTTTTATCATCGGTAATAACGTTAACAAAGGGTAGCAGTTGATGAAATAGACCTGAGCATAACCGAAGATGTTCTTAACCGGCAGTTAATCGATCGTCAGCATGACGGGGTTATGTAAGTGGTTATTATTTTTCTTCTTTGTATGTTATGTTTGGCATCACCACCCAACGGTTTTAGCCGGTTATGACCAGGGTTTATGGGTTTTGCTGTTGCGTGTGGTTGTAGTATGACATCAAAATTTTGTGGATCCAACTGGAAAAGCAAGGAGTATATAAAGATACAACTTACACAACGCTTGCGTCGGCTACGCTTGTCAGGGCAGGGATGGGTTAGTGATTTATTACTTGCATGCGAACGAACCAAGTGCTCTACTCTCACACTGAAAGTTGACCACCGAAGTAAAGACACTACAGAGTCATTAAAAAGTGTTCACAATTACGTCATTGATTTAAATTTAATACAGGCACTTGCATCCAGGATAATTTGAGGAATTAAAAGATTCTCTAAAGGTGTTTAAATGTTTCTGAAGGGTTTCTCCACATTCACCCCCTGTCCTTCCTCCACCTCGCTCCCTCCTCTTTTCCGTGGCTGAGTGACACTTCAAAGTCCACGTCCGCTTGGACTCCATCATTATGTTTCTCTGGAGAGTGACTGCAGACGGATGACATTCATGTGCTGTAAAAGTGGCCAGGATGGTTGAAATGATGACCCAGTGAACACCATCACCACCATTATCATCATCATCATCATCATCATCATCATCATTTTATTAAAAAAAGGTCTTACCATTAAAACCACTGTCCACCGGCAACTAATCAAATACATGAAAAAAGTTGAAAAACAATATAAAGAATTTGGTATTGAGTTAATAAAGTAAACTGATATCGCTGGCCAAACTTTCGAGCCCACTTGGTTCTACATCGGGGCAATCACATATATCATCACAAACATCGTCACCACAAACATCATCATCATTTTATACATCATCATTTTACAAAGTATAATACGACTGTCCAACCGGTAACTAATCAAACAATTCAAAAAAGGCAAATAACATATACAAAGAACTTAGATATAATATTGTTGGTAATACTCTGCCAAATTTTCGAGCCCGCTTGGCTCT
>JBCEWB010159144.1:0-10495 GCA_039654565.1 Peronia peronii
TTTCAACTTTTTTGATGTATTTGATTAGTTGCCGGTGGACAGTCGTCTAAAGTTTAAGACTTTTTTCGTAAAATGATGATGATGATGATGATGATGATAGTAATAATAATAACAATAATAATAATAATACATGTAACTCAGATTATAATAACGATAGTATTTATTGTTCTGGTTGTTTCTTTAAATCCTAATCATTCAAGTCAAAGAAAGTCTGCTGTAAAAACAAAGGAAAAACAAAAGAAAACTAAAAGAAGAAAAAAAAAAACTTATTATTCACCCAGTCAGGCTATCGAAAAAGTTTTAATATTTCATTTGATAAGCAAATAATAATAATAATAATAATTATAATTATAATATAAATAAATAACTCTGTCTTGCTTTAGGAAATATGATGCGCTCAAGGAGCTTATACTATAATTGTTATTGTACTGGAGTGCGGACTCGTGACGTCACCTTAATAAAACACCCTGCGCGGCGGGTGCCAACACTGGGCGGCTGCGCGCCATGGCTATATGGGCAAGACATGGCGTTGCTACGCTGGACGGGCGACGCAATGGCTCTGTGGTTTGACGTCTGCTGACGGAGAAACTGGCCGGGATCGACTCGCGGGTCCTGCATCGGGGGATCGAAGGACACAAAGATCGAAAACCCGCATTTTTTCAGTGACTCAACGGTCTCCTGGCTTCCATTGGGTAGTGAAGCCCGACGGCTAGCCTTCTCGGATAAGGGCGAATATATTTCGGAGGTCCTGTGTGTACGTTATGCACGTTAAAGAACCCTTGGCAGTTCAAAATCGATGAAAGAGTAGGCTGTGTGCCGCTGTCCGGGCAAAATTTCCAAATTCCAAATTTCTACCCACAAAAATTTTCAGCAAAAGTTGGCAATTTCTAAAAGCCGAGATAATCCTACTTTCTTTGGGTTGAAAGGTTTAAGAAAAACAAACAACAACGCTCGGCGTCCTTTCCTACACACTGACTGTATTTAGAGAGAGTAAATCTTTTATTGTAAACAAACGGATTTAATGATGTTTTCAAATACTTTGTTATTACTACTATTATTATTGTTAATGGTAATTTTGGAGCTGGTTATCTCGGCTGAACAAAACGAAACAAAACAAAACAAAACGAAACAAAACAAAGCGAAACGAAACGAGACGAAACAAAACGGGGCACTGTACAAACGGAGTCCCTATAGCTCAACAACGGGAGGGGGGGGGGGATTGTTGTGCCTCGGGCGGACGGTAAGTAGGTTTTTTTTTTTTTTTTTTAAAGGAATAATGAAAGTATAGGGAGGCAGTAAAAGATTAGGAAAAGCTAAAGGACAGGAGACGAGGATGGGACATACACAGGACAGGGACGATAGTGTGTATTTCGTTTAGTCTTGAAATGATGAACACGGGGTAATATGATAACAACGGCCTATTGTGTCAGGCAAACGCGCGATGAGGGAATCTCCTGCCTAAACTAAGTTTCTTGCCCATATGGGCATGGCTCCACATTTGGCACGCGTGCATCATCAGTCCGCTCTCCAGTATAACAGTATAAGCTCCTTGGATGCGCCATATATATAGAAGCCAAAAGCAGTGTGTAGAGGTAAGAAAGCACTTATCAACAAACGAAATCATATTAATGGGCTTAAGATATTGCTATCCATTGCATGTGTCTATATGCATGTATGTGTGTGTATGTGTAAAAATTATGTTGATAATAGAGATAACACTGCGAATAATAACACAACAATACAGCACTTATCATTTTTCTTTCTAAATAGTGATATTAATTAACCTTAATAAGGTTTGCTCTCCCGAATCACTTCATTTTACTCTTGACCTTTGTCGATTCTGACGTACGCTTTTATAGACAAGGCTGCAAACCTCCTCAAACCCTTTGTCTTCAACTGGTCTTTGAAGATCAACAGTATTATTTCATTCCTGTCCAGTCTCAGATGTTGTCTTCCCATCTCTTCCTTTATCTTCATCTTCCTCTGCGGCTGTCTCTGACTGTACCCTGTAAAATGGTTTGGTAAACCCCGACGCTCGGGGTGCATGACCGTCAATCTTGATATTTCTTGTTTCACTATAGTGTGGTATCTTGTGAGGTCCTACAGCTACACCTATTCTATTTAAGTCAAATAAGGCGCTGAAAGTTGAATGAAAGTCCGGCCACATGCACTAAAATCGCAGTATTTCTATGCAAATGTCTAAACTAGTGCAAGGCAATGTAATTTCCATCCGGTTATAATGTGTATACGGTTTAAAAAGCTTTCATGTATAGACGGAGGAAAAAACTAAGAACACATCAAGATAAAATAGATTACGACGGGACAGTAATATATCAATAGTGATGATGGGCTTTACAAAAATAGCAATAATAATTATAATACATGTAATCACAACAATAACATTTATTATCATAAAACGTTTATATTTGTATGTTATTCAAGTCAAATGGTACTAAAAAAAAAAAAAAAAAAAGAAAACGGCACCTAAGGAAAATGTCATTCTGATTAATCTGTGACTCAACTACATGATATAGTTTTACCATACTGATATTGTCAAATATAACATCATAAATGATACTATCCAAGTCTAAACGCATGCATAACACGTCACAGGCAGCAGTACATCACGTTATGACATGAATGGAAAATGTAATAAAAAAATGAGATAAGATGAACTTTGGTTGTCCTCAAAGGGAAATTCCTTCCACAGTTGGTGAGACACAGTAAACATTCTGTAACCTACATTCACACTGATATATACATAGATCTGGGTCTGAAAGTCAGGAATGGCATCAGAACAAGGCAAGGTCAAAATAAACTGACACATTTTGAGCAGTTATCGATAATAGTGAGAATGCGCCCGCCCCACCCCCACCCCACCCCTTATCTACCCCCTCTTCCTCTCCCTCCTCCTTTCTGTAATCTCTCGATTCGTTCTTATAAATAAGAAAAATAAGATTTATAACGGGAATTGTAATGGGTTTTGGAATGACGCAGTTACAGTATAACATAGACAAGACAAAGTTCTCTGAGCTCTTCATTAGCTCCAGATAAGAGTTGCAAGCCGTATGGGCATTAATCGTAATATTTTTATCCTATATTGGCACAGGGATTAATATCTGATGCTTTCCAGATTGCTTCGATAAAGTTAGTAAAGAACTATAGATAGATGTTGAAGGAACGTTATAATATCATTACGGTCATGCCACACTTGCCCAAGGCACCAACCAGAGAAGGGGGCGGGGGCTGAGGCAGAGGGGAGGTTTGAGTGAAATGTACTGCGCCATGGATGTGTCCATGTAATATTGGCCTTAAAAAATGTGACACTTCATCTCCAAAAGTTTGAGTTTTCACTTCGCACAAATCAGACCTTTGGCTCAGGCAAGACTAGGTTCTTGAGTTTTCTCAGAACTACTAGACATTACATGAATAACCACGATGCAATATGATTAGTCGAAAAAAATATGATCGTAGTTAACCTTTGAGTCTATTTTAACTACACCTGGTCGCCAATTTTTTTTTATTTTTTATTTTTTATTTATTTATTTATTTATTTATTTTCTGTTTTTTTGTTTTTTGTTTTTTTCACAAAATTCGTCTATGTCCAAATAAAAATGTGTTATAGAAAATCTGCTGAAATATGTTGAGCAAAAGTCCAAAAAGTGCAAATTAATGCAGATTAATAAGATAACCAATAGTGATCGGTCATTTTCTTGCTTAATTCAGCTGCATCAATAGATTACCCCCCCCCCCCCTCCTCTTTAAATGTTTCCCCTTAAGGTGAAATAATGATTGTTTTAATCAAAAGAAAAAGAAATTAATAATTTCGGTTTCAAGTGATTCCAATGTCATTATTAGTTCAAAAATTGACCGGCGCCTGATCTCATCATGTCAGATCTCTGGAACAAACAAACAAACAAAGATCAAACCAGTACGAAAGGTTAATTATTATTGCTAGTACCTGCGTTACACACTGAGGCCTAGTTGATACTTACTGAAGATTACTCAAAATTGCAGTCTTGCCACGTACTTGTAAAAACCGATACGGATTTCTGAGGACTACCATCTCAGCATTTCGTAAAATATAATGACTACCAACACTATAATGTCTATGTCCATTTAATTTTGTCGATGTGATATTAAATTGGTCGTGGACAGGTAGCATTCAAGACAGCTGGGAATTAGTGTCAGTGAAGTTTTTAGAATCTGATAATGTCACTGCAGTTTATATAGATCAAGACAAGCATTGATAATACCCTCGAGTTGGGTAACGTCATTCAGTTTATTTATAGTTCCACCTGATAAGTTGCAAGCATATGAGAGAGGTAAAAAAATGCGATCGGCTAATGATGTCCATGCCCGTGGCCAACTAATGTGGATCTTTCAATTCTTTATATAGCTTTCCTGAACCTTCTTCAGTAAAATGGTCGGAGAAATACAACATATGATAAAACAAGACAGTGCTTCCTGGTATCTCCTCAACACTGAAATTTGAATTCACAGTGCACGGCTTATTTCTCTGTGCGTGATACAGTCTGTAGGCGCCAGAGCATTGATCTGAGGAAAATTAACACCTATTTGTTAATAAGTTGTTTTTTTCTATGAGTGACATCGTAGAAGTTGCTGGAAAGGCGCACAGTTCATCTGCTGTGGATGTCACTAGCATTATTGATGGTACAATTACAGTCACATCTGACCATACTGCTATTACTATTACCCAGCCCACCTCTACAATGGAAAGGCATTGTCTTATCTTCACTTCTTTGCTCTATTCCACTGAATATGCCATAAATACAATACTGGCTCCTTCCCTATTACAACTGTTGCTAGTACATTATATAGCTATTTTGCTTTTTCAACAGGCAGTCATAGGTTTAGAATAAATGTGTGGTTTAAAAATGAGCTAACCACATGTCAAAACAACCCCCTCCCCCCCCCCCCCCCAAAAAAAACCCACAAAAAACTGTAATAAAAAAAATCAATGTTGAATGTACTATTATTTTAACCTTTTTGACACATCTCATTTTGTCATGCCCAGCAAGCTTAAAACATGGTAATTTATAGTCCATATACACACACACAAATATTCAAAACTGAATGATCGTCTTCAACCACGTGATCATCTCACCGAGCATTCCAATTTCTATCCACAGTAGATGGCGGGACATTGTGAGACTGATCATCAAGTCCAGTAAACATGTTTACTTCTTGTACCATTTTTTGGGCACAATCATTGGCAAACACTGGGTATCGCTGTCGACCAATACGATTTTCAAACAGGAAAACACGCCAGGCAAAGAGCTCACAGACGGCGTATCTTTTGATCCGCCACCAAAAACAAAGAGTTGGTCACGATACAGAATGGCACCCCTTAAGACTAAGTCAAAGTCCCATAGTTTGGTAACAAAGTGAAAATTTTTCTCTGTCGGCACAGTGCTGATAACTTTCCTCAGGGAGCCGTTGCGCTGAAGGATGTACGTGTTCTGGTGGTCGCTGAAGCTCACGATGTTCTCTGTGTCTCCGTCTATGGGATTGAGACCCCACATTACATTGGTGGTGGTGTCAAAACACTGGATGGGGCCATTACTCTCAGGGAAAAGGATTATGTACTGATCGAAACTGATCATTGACATAATCCTGTCATCAAATGAAGTGCAGTGATTCCATGATGGTTTGAGATCCCTCTCCATAAACACTGCTTTTGAAAGATTTCGGTCTGTTTCATCATCTGGTTCACTTTCTCCGTAGACATAAATGTAGTGGTTATGAGATAAAACGATTACAGATGATTGACACTTTATCTTTAACATCTCTCTCCATGTTTTTGCACGTGCAAAGGTTGAAAAAATATCTAAGGAAATTTTCGTAGATAAACCAAGCACTACTAGGACATTGTTAGAGACACATATCTCTGGATTACTTTGCAACACATTAGCCAACTCCTGTACAGTACCACTATTCAGTGAGTATGCCTTGAGTTTGCCGCCTGAGACAAACACCATCACGTGATCCATTGGACTAGATAGTCTGTGAATGGCTGCTCTGGCCCACGGAGCGATTTGTCTCTCTGGTGTCATCATATATAGGACAAGATCAGGCAGCATGTCTAGACTGTCTCTGTATTCTGGGGCCATGCTTCTGTCACGCTGTAGCAAAATTTGCAAGCCATGTCGACTAACTAGGTACAGCTTAGCTGCCGCCAGAAGTCTCCCAAGGTGTCGCATTCTGTTGTTCGTTGGCAATTTTGACGCAAGCTGAGACGTCTCAGGATTTTCCTGCTGATTGGATGCCATGTTTTCTGTCAGGATTGGAGACGCCATGTTCTCTGTACCTGGTATGTCAGTTTCCATGTGGTGGGCAATCACAGGAAGGATAGCACTGTATTCTGAGAACGCCAGATCACTCATGACATCTTCAGCCTCTTCTCCTGCCTGGAAAATTAGGTTGTCTGTGCTATCAGTCTGTCCTAAGTTATCAGGCTCTGGTCCTATCTCTGCTACAGACTTTGGAGAGTGATCTACCCACTTGAAAATGGTCTCAACTACCAGGTCCTCTGAGGAAATATTCAGCTCATCGCTGTCAATCAGTTGGTGAAGTTCGTCAGCTGTAAGATCAAGAAAACTCTCTTCAGTTCTGATGTGTTCAAAGTTAGAGATCATGAATTGATAGGTATGTTTGAGAACTCTGTCCGAGTCCAACAGCTTTGCTGTCTGTAGCAGGGTGTAGAAATTGGCCGTCGAGATATTCAACATTGCAAATTCTTCGCTGTCTCTGATCATATATTCTACCTGCAGCTGATTGACTGCAAGCCATATGTCAATTACATTGTCCACAGTCAAAGCACTAATTCCAGTGTACATCGAGTTGAGAACTATTTCAAAGATGTCCTCAGATATTCCCTCAATGTGGACCTCATTCTGGAGCTGTTCTTTCATCCCAGAGCGGAGCAAACCCCGGAAAAACCCCGAACAAGCAGCCAGAATAAAACGGTGACATTTGAATGTCCTTCCTCTAACAACGACCTTGAGATCTGTCAAATCTCCCTCCGACCACAGCTGGCTAACACACTCTTGGAATCCGCCAACAAGGTTTCGGTGCGTGCTCATAATTGCCTGATCTCTCTCTTTCTCTCTCTCTTTTTTTTTCTCCCTGTCTTATGGACGTGACACGGATTAATGGGCAGAAGCTTTGATGATACTGAAGAATCTGGAAAGAAAAGAAGCACTTCATTATGAAAAAGTAAAAAGAAAATAGCAAAGATTCTTTTTGCATACTGATGTCAATATTAACAAATCTCTGAATCGTCACGTTTCAGGCTCCACTTGGTTGTTCAATGTGGATTAATCGGTTTTTTTTTTCAGTCTGCAAAAAAAAAAAAAAATCAATCTGGATTTAGGAATATCCATTTTGGCATAACTTGCTGCACCGTGGTTAACAAACATCGAATAATACTTCCGGCACATTGATAGCAAAACGGACAAAAGAGCGTAAATAAAAAGAAAGATAAAAAAGGACTGGCCACACCGACAGCGACATGAAGCGTTGCGAGGTAGACCGAAGTGTATGAATTTTCTGCTGATTTATTTGGCTCCCGTCGTTGAAGTTAATGAACAAAATCTTTACGCAGTCAACATGCAACTATTCACGTATTGGGTCAATTAATTTTTTAATCGAGCGATAATCGATAGTTTTCCATCAATAATTCAACTTATCGAAAAATTTGTCGGCCAATAAAATAAAGGAATAAACAGCTATATTATATATTTTTTCTGACTTGATCAGATATAAAAGCACGGGGTCTTAAAAATTTAAGAGGCAATTTGTAACAGATGGTGTTCCAACTGGCCTTAATACCGGCTAATGTCACACTTCATGCGTGGGCCAATGTATGGGAAACCAACAACAACAACAACAACAACAACAACAGCAGCAGCAGCAGCAGCAACAACAACAACAACAAAACCTCGCCATAGAACTTTTTGTACATTGAATTTGTACATTGAATTGAGCTTTGTATCAATAGATGACATAACTGGTCTGAGTGACCCTAACTTTTTCACAATAGTATTTTGACGCTGCAGATCACGTCAATCGTCTTTTTGACTGAATAATGTAGATAACAGAAATTCGTAAAAATATTTGTATTAAATTATAAAGATTTTTTTAAAAAATGATTTCATGGTATGGAGGTAAAAACAGTGTCGAATATCTCCAGCACTATTCAAATAATTAGTTCTGTACACTACTAATAACAACAGATCTTACTCCCATTCAAAATATGCCACATCCATTCAGTGACAGCTCAGACAATGAAACTGAAGGCAGATACCAAGAGAACCGATTGATATTGACGGTCATAGTGCTGATTATAGCTTGGATCAATTTAAAGAGATGCAAAAAGGGAAACATATCTTCGAAAGGGCTGGAAAATCTACTTTCGTCGTCAGCTCGTTGATGAAATCCTCCATTTGTGAATACACTTGATGCACTTATATTTTTCTTGCTTTTTTCTTTCAGCTGTCTTGGCAACAAGAAGAAACAAAATCAATCTTCTTCATTGTGAAAACGTGATACTGCTTGGACTGCTATTACCACTTTTGCTTCGTTACCTGTGTTCTGCACTATCCACATCTTATATATATATATATTATATATGCATCCACTGCATCATTTCTCTTCACCCCGCTTTGCTGTCATTGCAGCCCATGCGTAATGCATGCGCAATTCCTGGAAAGTTTGATATTGCCTGTCCACCAAGTCTTTTCTGAGATAACGACCAGCAGGAGGGTGAAAAGCGTAAAGACGGTAGTCGCCGTGGCAATGTGTTTTGACGTCAGCAGCGTGGCGAACAACTGACGGATCCTGCCATTGGGCAATGGGAAGGATACGAAAGGATACGAAGATCGAAACCAACATTTTTTCAGTGATACAACGCTTCTTGGGTAACGAAGCCCGACGTCTAGCCTTCTCGGATAAGACGAACACATTTCGGTGGTCTCATGTGTACGATGTGCGCTTTAAAGAACCCTTGGCAGTTAAAAATCGATGAGTAATAGGCGGAGTACCCCGGTCAGGGACAAATTTTGAAATTTTTACCCACAAACATTCTCATGAAAAAAACAAAACAAAACAAAAACAAAAAGGCCACTTAAAGCCGAGATAATCCCACTTTTTAGGACTGAAAGGCTTAAAAAAAAAAAAAAGAAAAAACGTCACGCGTGTCTTGGTGCCGGGGTTTGTTTGTGCGTCGCCAATAGAAATCCATGACTCTGGGTTTTTTTTAAAAACTTGATCTTCCGGTTTTTTTGTTTTTTTTTTAAATAGAGGAATGTGTTATTCAAGTTACTTTCTTTCTTTATTAATGCATTTACTTTTATTATTACCCCGCGGGGGCCCGGGGTTTATAAGTAGGTTCTCTGCTCCCACCTGCAGGTGGTGTAAGACCGTCATCGGTGGAGTGTCTCCCATGGAGTGTTTTTATCGACATTCCATGGGAGACATCTCTTCTTTCTCTCTCTCTTTCTCTCTTTCTCTCTCCTTGCTCCTGTCTTCTGTCCCTCTTTCTTTCCTCTTTTCTTGTCGTGTAAATGCATCTTACCGTGTTTGACACAATATAGCCGTGTGTGTGTCGTTCAACCGCAACACAACACAACACAACTTTAATTTTTATTTTTATTCCTATTTTGCAGCAAAGTGCACTAGTTTGTATGGATATTCTTGTTGCTGAGCTAAAATGACGGCGCTGACATGGGGTGCTTATTCCACTAGTGGCTAATTTTCAAGTTATGACTCAACCGTGACTGCTGACAGAACAATGCTCTTGCTCGTAGTCATGAACTTCCAGGAAAGGCCTAACCATATCAAACTGAAACTGATAACAAACTAGATTTTGTACGTATGATTTCTGTTTGTCTGCTGTCTGTCTACCTACATATCTACATACCTACCTACCAACAAAAACAAAAGAGGAAAACGAACGAAATATACGTTTCCATGAGGCACCAACCCATGTTCAAAGAAATAGTCCATTGACATTACAGCATGTACATGTTTTACTGGTTTCTGTCATTATGTATCTATGTTTTTATTATGTATATATGGCTGCATGTACATATGTCTGTCTGTCTCTCTGCATGTATGTATAATATATGAATTTATGTATGTATGTCTACCTATATACCTACATACCAACCCATCTGCCTACCTCTACCTTCCTACCTAATTCCCTACCTTTCTACCTTCCCATCCACCGGCCTACTTGTCTGCCATCTACTTTACAAAGGCACTCATCTGTCAACCTATCAATCAATCAATCAATCAATCAATCAATCAATCAATCAATCAATCAATCAATCTATCTATCTTTCTACCTATCTATCTATCTATCTTTCTGTCTATCTATCTATCCAGGGGCAGGCCTATCTATCTATCTATCTCTCTATCTATCTCTCTATCTATCTATCTATCTATCTATCTATCTATCTATCTATCTATC